>VZTF01002612.1:1854285-1913980 GCA_013397755.1 Cnemophilus loriae | reverse complement strand
AAAAAAAGTAAATTAAAAAAAAAGGAGAAGGAGTTCTGTGATGGCAGTTTTGTAACTGCTCTGTGAAGTTAGAGCCCTGTTAAACACAAGACTGAACAGCAGATGGCATATTTACGCCCAAGACATGAGGCTGTTTTTGACATGGTTTGTAATAGCAATGTTGATGTAAATGCATATTTGCTCATTGTGTGTATAATGCTGACATTAATCCTCAAGAAAAGAAAACCATCTGGAATTTTTTTAGTCAGTATAGTATGAACTGAATGAAATGCTATAAACTCACATACTGCTGAAGGCAAAACTTCTCTCAATGGAAGAGAAGGACTGTATCCTTTTTTGTGTTTTACACTAGCCTCGTCTAATCCAGTGTACACCTCTAACATTGTATTTCTTGCATTATTTTTGATAAATTGTGATGAATTGCACTGTCCTCAATTTTTTTTTCTCCTAGCAGAATATATTACATAAGCCAACTGAGCTCAGCACTAGCTTCCACAGACAAAACTTGAGATATCTCAGGCAAATGATATCTCTTGGACTCTAAAGTGGTACATTTTTTTGCTCTGGTGGGGAGTTTTTCTCTAAAGAATTTATTTTTTTTTTGTATGAAAGCTGCATTAATAGCAACTGCATTCATCATGGGTTTTACGACTGTTGTTGTTATTGTTCTTCTTCTTCTTAATAATTTATAATAATGATAAAATTATGTTGTTATTGTTATTATTTAATGAATAATATTTGAATAGTAAGCAAATGAACCAATTATCATCTTAATCAGACTCTGAGGAAAATTGATAATCTGAAGTTGAACTTTGATGCCCAGCTTTGAAATAAAATGTATACTTTTTCCCTCTGCCACTCATTAACAGTCTAGAACATACTCTGAGCACTTCCTTAAGTCAGGATCTGAAACAATCTCATGACAAGGTCCAAGGGATTCAGAAGGAAGCTTTGGGACATATCCATTAGCCCTAGATTGGGCTAACTAGTGTTTTAAAATAGTGTTTTGACAGTGATTTCAATGGAAGTAGGATCAGGATCTCAGACACAGAAGCACAACTTGTCCCGTATCTTCCGTGACGATATGGAGAAGTCATTGCATCTTCCCAAGTGTTCTCAACAAAGTGAAGTAGATTTAGCTATTAAGCTATTCTATTGCAGCTTTTCATACTGAATAACCTATGTTATAAAAACTGAGACAATATGAAAAAAAAACCTTTTTATTTTAGGGTTTATTTTCTTATTAATCTTTTTATGGTCTGCCTTTTCCCTCCCAGCTGTTTTCTTTTCTATTTATTGCACTTGGGTTTTATTGGAACATAGCTGTCCAGAAATTGGTGCTTTTGAAGGCAGAGTAGATACATGACTGAACCCTACTAAATGGCCTGCTCTTTTTACATGAGGCTTGTTGAATAACACAGAGCAGAAAGCAAGCAGGGAGCATCAATGTGGGTTTCCATCATTTATCATCTGCAGATTACAGTGTTCCTGCAGCTACAAAAGATAAAGCCATGACAGAATGTAATATGAAGGCAATATGCCTTTAGAGGTTTTTGTGGTGCAAATTACTGTACAAGCAGTTAATTCTCATGGCTCCCAGAAGACAGACAGGTCACCTGAACATACTGAAAACTGAATGTAAAACTATAGCAAAGTATTGTTTTGACATATGGACTATTTATGGATTTTTATAACTTTGGAAGCATTCCTGCATGGTTGAAGTCATTGCAAGCTTCCCACTGATTTCAGGAGTTCCTAATAAAATCCATTGATTTTATGAATTGACTACATAACCCTCTTATTGGAAAACAAACAAAAAGAAAGTGATGTTTGCTGTGGAAAACTCAGAATCAGACTTCAAACACTCTGCATATGAGTCTATTTGAAAAATGAATCACTGTTGATATAGCCGAAGCAAATATGTATTTAAATCATCAAAATCACAGTGTAACCAGAAATGCTTACAACTTTGAAAGTTCAGCTGGATAATGACAAAGAAGTAATGAACTTACTGTCCCTTCTTTGAACTCACCAGAATGCTCTGATGTTATAGGAGTTTGACAATACTTGGCACTGATCTGGTGGGGTTAGTAAGGGTGTTGCTTATTTCCTTTTCTGGTAGCTGCTGGCTGGTTGTGGTATTAAGTGCAGCAGCAACACCAAGGTTTGTTGCAGGTTATTGCTCTCCTTTGCATTATCTTTTGTACCATCAGTAGTATTAAGTGATACTCAGAGGGGAGCCCTTTCCAGAAGTGTAAAGTATATTTATATAAATAAGTAAAATTCCAAGCCTCTCATAGTGAAATTGTAAGGAACTAAAAACTTTTGGAAAATATTTATGTTTAGCTTGAGTACATCGTTTCCGCTGCAAATATACTCTTACTGTGATATGCTTAGACCATTCTCAGTGCAGAAATCAGCCAGAAAGGTCTTGGGAAGTCTCAACAATATCACCATGTATTTGGCCCTCTCTCTTTCATTTTATTTTCAATTCTACAATTGGACACAAGAGGATCTTTAGAGCACCAGTCCTCCTTACTTTGCACATTAAAATCCCTCACTGGAATTGGAACTGGGAGACTTGCAGTGGGATTCTGACCTTGTTCTTTCAATAACAAATGTAATGCTAATTAGGTTGTTGTTTTTTATAAAATTCTTTATTAATAATAATAAGAGTAAACAAGGTTACAAAAATACCACCTTTATTAACTAATGAAGATGTCGTTAATTACAGAAGATTTTATTACAAGTTATAACCACAGTGTTCCCTTTTCTTTAGGCATTCAGCAAGTTGTACTTAATGGGAGCATTATTTTCCCCACTTAAATAAGAAAAAATACTTTTATCATACACGAAGCTCCACAGGCAGCTCCCTGAAGTTAGATCCCATGCAAGAAAACACCATACATAAATGCCCAAAGGTATGTTTAAAAAGGGACACTGGAAAATTTTAGGGTGAAAAGCCATGTCAGTTCCTGCCAGCAGCCCCAACATTCAAAAACAGTAATATACCAGTGCACATGAGGGAGGAAGGAAGTAATTGATAAGGAGACAAGGCTAAACAACCAATCCAATAGGCTTCATACAGTCTCCGTGGGGGTCAACTGGTTTACAACCAGCTTTCCAGAAGGATGATGACAAAGCCTCAGCTCCTGCTGAGGTTGCCTTGGAGCTGAGAATCTGTGTACAAGGATCCATGTGGAAAAGCACTGAACAACTCTTAGGCCCTGCTCTTTTGACAATCACATTCACTGAATTCAAGGGACATTTTGCCTGAGTAGATTTTGACTCCTAGAAATATATTTGGACCCTCGTCTGAAAAGCTCTAACTCAAATGAGTAGCTCTGTCAAGTACATTGGCATTACCTGCAGCAAGGGATTGCAGAATGCTTCAGAGAATTTTAATGTTAAACTAGAGAAGAAGATTTCAGCAGTAGCAGCAAAAATCTAGACCAGTACATTCCCAATGAGAGCTACATTTTTCTCTGAGGGTCATGAGGTTTATGAGAGGAAAAGAGATAGGAGGAAAAACTTTTTTAAGGGAAAAATGTTTTCTTTAATAAAAGTAAGAAGCGTTAGCCAGTTCCAATGCCCGAAGAAAATAGTAATTAAGTTAAACTAACTTCAGTTGCACAAAATCAGCTCTTAGGTTTTAATTCTAGAATTTTATATACAGACATTACACCTTTCAGAGATAAAGGATTAGTTACAGCAAGGAGAATCAGAGTGAAATTCAATGGAGTTTAAGAATGTCCTTAGATAAGAATTTCAGTTCTGTATCCCTTATTCTAACCTGATTAAAATCACATTTATGAAGTAAAGTTCAGATCCCACTGAAGTTAGTAAGAGGCTTTTCAGCAATTTAGATGGGCACTAGATCAGGTTCTCTTACTATAACAGAGAGAAAAAATATTAGACCAGAGAAAAAATATCTATAGAGTGTCCTTTCTTAAGAGAGTCCTGTAGTTATAACAGTTGCCTGGTACAGTACCATTGGTACCAACAAGAAATATTCACAGGAATAAATGAAGTACAGATTCATTACCACATATCATTATTCTTCTCTTCCCTTGCTCTTCAGGATCTCAGGTGCCCTCCATTCTGGGACAGGGAGAGCAAAAGTACCTGGTAAGCAAGTGCATACAAACTTGTTAAGTTCTGGAGCATCAACTCTGCACAATTTATTTTACTGAGGCACTGCCCAGAACAAACAGGTAAAAATCCTTACACACTGTCTAACAAAAACCAGTATTTTCATCATATATATATATAAAAATCACAGTCTTCTGCACAGCAGAAGCTTATAACTAAAATATTTTAGGATTCAATTTTTTTTAGATAGACATAACAAAATGCCTGCAAATATAGTACAGTGAGCACATAACAATTCTTCGAATACAAAGAGTGAACATGGAATTGTATGTTTTATCCACATTCTACTTGTGGCTGAGAACAAAACTTACTTGGAGTTTTTTAAAAGTCTTTCTTAAAAATGTAATCCTTTCAATAAGATATGGTCAGTATAGACTTAGTACAAATACACTCTTCACCTACATGAAAATAATTAAGTGTAAATACAACAGGCTAAATCTTGCCCTCTTAGGCCTGGCAAGTAAGAGAGGCCAAAGGGAGCATAAAGCCTTCAGAGGTGGCCAGAATAGATCGAGACAGACTGTCTGCGTAGCATCCGCAACCTTGAATCTGCTGTACAGAGAAGTCATATCTCATCCAAAGAGACTATTTACATCAGGAGGAATTTCAGAAGCTCAGCTTGCTGAAAGACTTCTTCGTATGTGCCAGTAGAATCCGCTGGATATGTGACACAAATCTCAGCAAGCCAAGCCACTTAAGCATGGGCTGAAACTCATCCCAGCTCACCAGATGTAAGCATACTTGAATCCCATTGAAGTCAAAGTGCACTGCTGAAGAAAATTTGGTGAGTGAAGATGAGGCCTGTCTCCCAAGACATCTCCCCTGAAGTGGTTCCTTTCTGACGGGGCAGAATTCAGCCCTGCATCCTCTGCATGAAATGTCCTTTTGTATGTCTACACCACGGTGTCAACCTAGTGGCTGTGCAGTTAGATATGATACACAGACCAAACACTACTGGAAACATTTACAATTTATACAGTCACAAGTGAAGTAACAGTGCCGTTACTTATGCAATTACATGTACAGTAGTAAAACTAACAATTGGATATATGTAATATCAGTTTTCCAGAAATTAAAGGGTAATCAGTGCCACCTATAACAACATATTTGTACAATACTTCCAGACATAAAACTAAATGCCTACGGGTGAACAAGCATTTTTCATAGATGATGATTTTTGTTCCTTTTCCTTATCAGCATAAAAGAAAATGATTGTCCCATATACAGGCAGGAAACAAGCAACTAAACTACTCGTGATGTTGTCCATATTAAATACAAGATCATATCAATCTCTGCAATCATTTTATTATCCTGGAAGGAATTATACAAAGGATAGAATTTTGTCCAAATCTAATTAAGGTTTTATAAAGTTCTCAAGTCTCTGAAAAACTATTAATGTAAATTATTTTTCCCAGTCTTAAATCTCTCAGCCAGGTGCCAGATTCAACTGTTCTTTTTCCTGCTGCTTATGCAGTTTCATAAAATAACTAGAACCAAAAGAATTTTTAATACTTGTCTGTTTAGAAAGATTTGGGCATATTTGATTTAAATTTCTTTTAATGCCCGAAGTCTTCCAATAGCTAATCAAGATTACTTTTTCAAACTGTATAAAACACTGTCTTTAGCATTGTAAATCCATTGTTATTTCTGGGTCAAACTTTAAAGAAATGATCAATAGTTTGCTAACAAAAGTGGGGTTTGAGATATCTGTTAGAGGACCACATATACAGAGAAGGAACCAAGTGCAGAACTAGAGTCTGCAAGCACTGTGTAAAAGAAAGTGGTAGTGATTTCTGTGAGAGCTCTGCTTATGGCAGGCTTGTCAAAGTCCATCAATTATGAAAAGATTACTTACTAAAGATATTATTTTTTAATAAAATACTGAAACCTTTGACCTCTTATAAAGGGGAAAGAGAAATGCTGTCCTTGACAGATGCATATATCTCTCACTAGGGCTTTTGTCATATATGAAGAGAAATATATGGGTCATAGAGAGAATAAGATGTGTTAAGTAGAACTATAATTTGTTTCTCCTTCTAAGATAATCTGAAGAGCAGCATAAAAGAGGTCATATGATCTATTTCTACAAAACCATTTATCATCCAGTAATAATGTCTTTGCAAAATTGTTTATCCATTCAAGTATCTTCAGGAGATATGTCACCAAACTTGCTTATACTGTAAGTCACTCCAACATTTATAAAACAACACTGATAGACAAAAACACCAAAAACACCCATAAATATTAAAAGAAGCTCAACAAACTTGACTATCAAGTACTTAAAAAAATTGTTGATCTTTACATTACACATTAATTACATGCTGTCCAAAATCTTTCAATGGAAGTTGTTGACTTTTTCAGGGTTTTCTGTAGGTCATCATAATTTTGTGTATCCACCGGGAATAATATGAGACCCGAACAAAAATCCCAGGACGATTTCGAATGGCACATCCACGGCCAGGAACAATGACACCGATTACTATCTTCAGCCTGTTTTGTTCACAAACCAAGGGACCACCGTAATCACGCTAGGAAAAAATAAACAGAATGAATGACACTTCTCAAAATGCTTCAAGACACAGCTCCCACCTGTCTACTACTGAATGGTTTCTTTTGGGGATGACAGGATGCACACAGGCAATAGTGTTCTTGCCATGGGTCATAAACCAACTTCCAATATCTTTTTCATTGCCAGAACTTAGGAGAACCAATGTCAAAGTTGGTCTCTGACCTTTAGTTCCTTTCCATGCAAATTAAGCTCTGTGATCCATCTTTACATGTGATTCTAGTGACTTCAGACTACCAGATTTTATTCACCTCTTTCAGCTATGTGCAAGCCCAATATTTTTTTATGTAAATATAAACCAGATGAGCAGAATGTGAGTTGACTGAGAAACATCTCTGTTATGATGACTGGCCTTGCATCAAAGACTACTGACAAAGTCAGGTTAGTATCTTTCTTTCAGTCAATCACCTTGCAACGCCCTAGGATGAGAATCTGTATGTACTAATAGGCAGGGGGGATAACAAACATAATAAAAGGTAGTTTTTTTAGGCATCATTTTGAGACATGACTTGTTAAAATGATACTTTTTGTTATTCTGAATGAATGAGACACCTATACACCAGTTTACGTATTCTGTGAAAATTTGGAGTATGACCCACTGAGATCAGAATTAGATACAATCACACAGATCTGGGACTTGAACATAGATACTGCAGTTTTTACCCAGACTAAATGTAGACTGGACCCAGCAAACTCACTGCAAAACTAGACAGCAAATGCTCATATCAGATAGTGACTCATTGTTTCAAAAAATGAAAGCTGACAATTAGCATTGCATTCTCTCTGGATCACTAGAGAAACAACAATGCTTGACCTTTATTTGGTTTGGGATTTTTTCTGACTGACGGCAGCCTAGTTCCCACATGAACAATGAGCTATGTCAGCGCCATCAGAGCGGCTTATAAAACACTTTCAGTAGTGGAGTTTCACCTGCCAATCTGATTTTGTTCCTCTGCCTGTTCTCTGGTGAGGAGAGTAGCTTCAAAGGAGAACTTAGGGAGCAGGAAACTGCTCAGTGATTAAGACTGATTGCTAATATTAATTCAGTCCATTTCTTCTTGCAGGGGAAAACAAAGTGCAGGATCCCCAGTAGACTTCCATGCAGATGTTTCATTTATAAGCCTTGACGAGTCTAAGACCTCATTTACAATTAAATATTTTATTTTGAAGAAAATACTTTGCAACAAAAAATGATCCCATGGAATATGGATAACAAATGGAAGAGGCCTCAGCTTTATGAAGATGACTTCTGTTCCCCATGGTTTGGTTGTACCCTTGGGTAGAGAAAATTTTACTGTATGGTTAACATCAGTATTAGGAAATCAAGAATTCTATTCCAGATAATGAATACTTAATAATATTCATGACTTCCCTCTTTCTAGATATCCGCAGTCAGATTTTCCACAAAAAAAAAAGTTATATCTTCCTGTAATAAATTATTTACAGCTTTTCTCCTCAGATGTCTTTTCTCCATCATCAAAACTAGTGCTAAGCAAAACAACTATATCAAACTATTTGATCACTGAAGTAGTTCTACTGTCCTCACCAATATGCTGCGCGGGCTTGATTAGGGCAACCAAAACACTCCAGCCTTCTGACTAATAAAAACCTCAGTACATTTTTGGATCTTTCTGCTTCCTTCATAACTTTATCAGCTCTGTTGAGTACTGACTGTTATGTATTTTTTGCATGCAATACCTCATCTAAATAAGAAGGCAAATTTGCTCCAGCCTTTGCTTTCTACTCAATCAAAACACACAGCTATTGCTACCAGGGAGCCCACCTTAGTCCTTATTATACAGAACACAAGTTTCTCTCAGTCTAGTGAAGTGTTTTAGTCGTATGAGTATATTTAAGATTCCCGTAAATCTTTCAATTGTATGGTAGTACAGTGAAATTGAAGCAATTTCTGTACTCTGACATAAAATAGAGCACTTGCAACAGAAATAATTTTCCAATGCAAAAGTTTAACGCCGTGAGAATAATTATAAAACACCTTCAGTAATTTATTTTTGGGGAAAGAAATAGCCGGGTTCGTAAAAATGTATTAGGAAATGCAATATTTACCTCACAAGGCCCAGCACCTATGGTTTCAGCCACAGCACAGATTTCAGACTCATTCACAGTGATCTTCCCTTTGAGATACTGGTTGCATTTCTCATTTCCCAAAATAAACAGGTTTGCTACTCGGAGAAGGCCATCATCGTTAACTACTATGATTGAAAAGAGAATAAAAAATTTATTGCATTTTAGGGGGAAAAAGGTTTTTCAAGATACTATCTAGATAAACTTATCCATGTAATTTCAGTTATTGTACTTTCCCTCCAATATTCACATTTTTTTCTATCCCCACTGTTATCATGCTTTTGTATTTTGGATTTCTTATATTTTCTGCAAATGGGATTTGCCAGGCAATTGTTTGGGTTTCATGTCTGTTCGGTCCTCTGAGAATATCTGGATAAGCTTTTAGTATTAGAATAAAGGCTGGGTAACTGGGCTTGCTCTCCAGCTCACCACCAGCTTGCCCAGCCATCAAAGAAATCAGAAAAAGAATCTGAAAATGTTATCACTCCCATCAGTGGAGGGAGGATTCTGCTCCCTGCCTTAAACATGAGTTTATGTGTAACAGTGCCTGCCATGGCCTAGGGAAGGACGTGTGACTTGAAAAGTACTGCAGCAGAGTGGAGTTTTTCTCATTCTGTGCTGGCTCAGCTACCCTGAATGACTTTGTGCCTGCAAGGGCAGAGCAACAGCCTTGTGCAATCTCCATTCATCAGTGTGAAGGTCAGGAAGCAGGAGCCCTGTGGAGCTTACTCTTGTTCTACATGTCGAAAGACAAGCCTGTACAAGCTGCAAAGATAAATAAAGAGTCTGGACCTGCCCATTCTCTGCATAGCCATCAAAAGAAAATGCCAAGCTTGCCCTCCACTGACTTATTATCCTGTTTTCTTGAAAAAAATGGATGTAACACTTCTTCCTTGCCTGACCGGGATTCTGTGAGGATTATAATAAGTAGTGCATAAAATATAGTACAAAGTCCTTGGATGACAGATGTTATGTATTTACTGTATTACATAACTCCACAACATTGCAAATTCCTTATCAGTTCTCTTAAGCTAAGCTTTCCTGTGATGCTGTACTGTGCTCCAGCCTGATGTCCCTGTCCCTCAGACAGCCAATGCCCCCAGAGGACAGCTAATATGGACATGTTGGGAACATCAAAGGCAGTCATTTGGGAGAGGGCTGGTACAGATTAATTGCCACCCACAAAGAAATGGCAGAGTAGTGGCTACAAGGAAGACAGCCTCAGGATTCCAGCCTAGTTTCTGCTCTGCTTCCAGGGCAGTGTGAGTGCCCTGCTCAGCAGCATATTGCAGCTGCTTACTCAGGGTCTGTGGCAAAACAACATTTGAGCACAGTAAATATTGGAGTAATCACTGTCAACTGGCAGCAATTAACTTTTTATCAACACATAATTAGCCAGATATAGCATTTACTAGACTAAATAAATGTCTGTTCTCCCACATATTTGTATTTTCTTCACACAAAACTGTGTTTAATAAACATTAGTAAGGTTGCAAAGTCAAGTACTCAAAAGTTAGGAAATGCCAGACTTAGGTTGCCTGTGCATCCCCAGTTCACTATTACTGTGTGTGTTAATAAAGCCTTTGATTATATGTTTCTGTATTAGTGTTTCCACAGGAGCCTGCTTTGGGTTACAGAAAGAGACTGCTCAAGTAGATGAACAAGAATTTGTCAAAAAAACCGTTAACATTCTTCATAGCAATTCTGCTATATTTTTTTTTACATGTAGGTCAGTACTTTTCTCTAATTCATTCCTTGAAATGTTTTAATCATTTTGCCTGTCATTGAAACAACAACAACAACAAAAAAAGGAGAGACTAGTGGAAAATATTTCATATTAAATTAGCTTGGATAAAAGGCTCGGAGATTTACAAAATTAGAAAAAAACCCCAACTCTATTTTACAGCAAGAAGTGTTGGACAACCGTGGCATCAGGCAATACCAGCAGCCTCACCTATAATGACAAGAGGAAGAAAGTTGTCAACGTATTCATTTAGTTTTTAAAAATAATTTCTTACATCCAGTGTATCCCCATCCATAAACACTGCAGCTGGTCTTCTCTGGAATGGTACATCCAGAAATGGGCAGTCGGATTATTTCTACAAAATTTGTCAATATAGCAGGTCTGAAAGGAGGAAAAAAATAATAGATATAATGGAATTTACTTAACCTTCTAAAATGTATTTTAAAAATTACATGAAGTCTATTATAGACCACAGCAATTAAAAACTGTGCCAATACATTTCCTTTCATTTTCTGTTTTTGAAGAATATGATGGATTCTTCTACCTATTTTTTGTACTACAGCTGCTAACTGTCAAAAAGTTCTTGATATGCTGTCACCACTCTTACGCTATTTAACTTGAGTTTTAATCTTAAAAGTAAGTAGTGATGGCATTTCATTTGGATATAGGTTTTTTAATATGGAGAAATTTTAAAAGCTTGTATGTACACAAGGATCTCAGCTACAATCTGGTGCTTATTCTATAAATTAAAACCATATACTAGTCCATGTGGGTACTTAGTGGGTTTTCTTTAAATCTCCCAACAAACTCAAACATGGTTATCAGGAAAAATAATGTAGGTACGATTTCACAGAGTAACATCTGTTTTCTGAGTAACTGTAGTGGTCAACCCACGACAGTAACGTAGATGGACCTGCATTTCTGCATATACCGAGTAAAATTTCTTTCAGTCGGAAGTTTACCCCATGGAGACAGCATCTGTAGAACTGGAGACAGTAAAGCAGTGAACTTGCAAATCTCGTTTAGGAAGAATCTCACGCATCAGATGAAAATCCCGGAATTCACAATAATAGTTACTAACCTGCTAAGTTTCAGTAAGACCAAATCTGACCCCGCTGGGCCATATACCAACTGGGAGATATTCCGCACTTGTCTACGCTTCTCCTCTCCCTTTCCTTTGATATTATGGACTCCAAGCCAGGCTTTGTAGTCTTTCAAATCTTTGTACCTAAATGAGGCAAAGTTGGTTATGATTTCGATGACTGTATAATAAAATAACTAAAAAAACTCTGCTTAATATGATTATGCTGGAAGATCTTAACTAATGCTCCTTAGCAGAAATGGCTTCGTGCTGCCAACTGCTATTCCAAAGTCAACATACTTGGATGTAAGGTTTTGGCCTGAAGCCATTACATAATTTTATCTTTAACTGTTACTAAAATCTAATTTTTGTTTCATAATAGTATCCAAACATTTAAATCCTTGGACAGTATGAACCTTTGAACTTTTTTAGATTCACCCAAGTTTTCTATGTTATTTTTGTCCAGTTAAGCAGAAGCATGAGATTATTCTCATAAAGAGGCAATTGTCTAACCATGACACTCGGAAAATCTATTTATTCTTCTATGTAAAATAGCCAGGACTATTTAGATTTACAGCAATACTAACAGAAAATACCAAGGTCCCACAGGCCTTTTATATCAGAAAAGCAGTGTTAAAGCCAAACAGCAGGGTAAACTGCTGCATTCAAGTCGAAGAAGTGTTGTGCTGATAAGTTCCCGAAAATAGATGGATTTTAATATTGCAAAGCTACAGACTACTGTACCGAGAAGGAAAACACTGCCTTGCTGTAAGAACCCACTCTTCCTTTATCAAAGTACCACCACAGATATGCTTATTCCTGGGGGGAAAAAAGAAAAGAAAAAAGGTTAAAAAAAACCCCAAACCACCAGTATCAGTTTGTACATAGTCAAAAAGTTTAAAGAGTGCTTTGCTCCCCATACATGTTTGCTGGTGAAAAGTGGCAGACTGACAACACATGGAAACTTGTCTCTGTCTCCTTGCTCTACAGTTTCAACACTTATAGTACCATGACTTTGCAGAGCTTTGCTCCAATGTGCAAATTCCAGAAAGAAAGACAAATTCAGTTACTCTGTTCATTTAGTGGTTTCAAAGCTGAATTTGTAATAAGACACCTAACTTAAAATTAAAAAAAAAAAAAAAAAAAGAGCCAACTCTTTGTAACAGGAACTGGACTGAAACTTTCAAGCAAGTCACCAAACTGCCACCAGATGTAAACAACATTTGGTCATTATTCATGTAAGTATTATTCAAAGCATTGACCTCAAGGTGGAGAGTTCCTATTTGATTACAAGCCCTATGAGATTTGCGTCCCCACATACTTCAGTTGGAAACAATCTGCATTGTATGACATCCTACATGTGATTATAGAAAACCTGAAGCATAATATATCAAGTAAAATTAAAGCAATTAAGCATGACAGTTCTTTAAAAAAAAAAATATTGTGGAATGTAGATTAATTAGTTTCCTTCTTTGTGCCTCCAAAATCACATTTATTTTCTGTAGCTCTTTGGAAAGTGAATCAGAATTGTCAGCAATTTGGGAAAAGCTTAAAATCTCACAATTTATAAATTCAAATCACACAAATGTTCAAAGCTTTGCGAAGAACTACTGGATGGATACCAGACTATATATGGAGTTCAAAGACAGCAGGATAACACAGAGCTTTAACTTTTTTTTTTTTTTTTTTTAAATCATATTTTGGTTAAAGAGCAAAATATCTGGTCCAAAATGCTGGTGTCTTTCTAAAATGTAGGATCCAGCTTGTTTTATTATAAAAATATCACAATCAGGAGTATTACCATGTTCTTCCATGTTATGTTTGCATCAATTATTATTTTATTATACACAAATTCATCATCTGAATTAAAAGATTCATTAGTACACACAAGAAGCTTAATTCCTTGTTTAAGTGTGGGGCAAATTTAGAGCTGGTTCCATGAAACAGATGAAATCCATTTAAATACACTTAAATGTTACTTACAGAACCTGAATTGGATGTATAAGAAAATTTCATTGATCAATTTAACATTTAGAGGTGGGCTTTGGTTACCAAACATGACTAGTTTCTAAGCTTCACTGGACCTTCAGCATTCAGACGCAGCAATTCCATTTTGAAGTGTACAGTTAGGTTTTCTTGCAGAAAGTCATTAAGATTTTGTTTCAGACAATATTCTATTTGCTCCCTTGGTAACAATACAAAATAAAACTACATTTTTATGCTCACATGTAATACTTCAAGTATATTTTGCTGCTGGAGTATTCCAGGAATCCCTTATTCATAAAAGGATCTGCACTCATTTAAGCACTCATCTGTTTCATGGAATTTTATTGCATAGCATAAAATCCATGTTCCACTACCCTAACAATAGCTATTTAAGTTTTAAGCACCCAGATGTAGTTCACCTTACCTGCCTAAAAGTTCATCATATATCAAGGCTACTTTTAAAACAGTGCAATGATTAACTTTTCCAGGGAGTGATTTAGCCCACCTATCTGGTTACTCTGTCTAGGAATATAGTGATCTTCCTCTAGAAATGTCTTTCTGAACCATTCAATGCACTCCCAGAAAGATCTAGATCTGATGGATCTCATAAGATGCAAAGATTACCAAGGATGGGAAGGACCCCCCAGAACTTCTCTAGTAATGAAGCGATGTAGAAAATATTTTTTTTAATCTTTTCCTTTACTCCCATTTTTCATTTAATATCTCTTTTACAACACAGTTTTACGAGAGATGATGAATCATAAGCTAGTAGAATTGAGCTTTACTTTAGTCTGGTCCAGCAGACAAAAGATTTTTTTTTTTCTTTTCTTTTTCTTTTCTTCTTTCATGATAGAAGGTCCAGGGCCAATGCATGAGATCCTGTTACAAATTAATGATTCACACTTCCAGTGGATGAGTTATGAACCACAGTAAAGAACATAGGAAACGACCATTCTGTGTTCTGACTTTTACACAGCAGCAAAGATCTGCCGTAATGTAGTACATGTGTTATACACAAGCTGTACGTGTCAGGGTCTTGTTTTACAGTATGAAAAGGATTTCCTTATAGCTCCTACTTTTTTTTTTTTTTTTAAATACCAAATAAATTTTAATTGCATGCAATTTTAATTGACATGAGGAGAAAGCTTAATTTGACATAGGTATAAATCCTGAATCCTACACTTCACAACTAAATGCTCTGCCATCAAAGTGAAAATATTGATCTGAAATTCAATTTTTTTCTAACAGTCTCTAAAATAAACAGTTTAATGCTGAATGC
The DNA here is from genome assembly GCA_013397755.1 of Cnemophilus loriae. Lineage (NCBI taxonomy): Eukaryota > Metazoa > Chordata > Aves > Passeriformes > Corvidae > Cnemophilus > Cnemophilus loriae. The sequence continues at coordinate 1,899,087 of VZTF01002612.1, read as the reverse complement.
TAAGCCAATGTTATGAAAAGGTCTGCAGTAGCTAATTGAAACAGCAGAACACTATGAATGCTTTACAGGTTCATGTGCATAAGTTAGTGATAATGAACATGTAAAGTATTTCACTAGCAGAGTGAATACTATGGCATCACGTGATGTTAGAGGAATGCTGATGTAGAATGTAGAAGTATTCTTATTATGGTCAACATTTTCTACAATTCTGAAACAAATATCCTAGTAGTTGTATTGCCCTTCTAATCAAAGTGATAGTTACCTGTATGTCAAACTAACCACCCATCCTTCGTTAGTTTGTGTTGGGATTCCATTTACAACTCTCAAATGTTTTGTTGAGGCACAAGGAATGGCAGTATCTGAAAGCAGGTCCAGAGATCACATTTTACTAAAAACAGTGGTAGGAAACCTGCACAGTTGCACATAAGGACCACAAGAAGGTCAATATTTATTATGTATTAACTTTCTTGTGCTAATGAAATGTATTTCTAGGCCATCAAAATTACTTCAGTGAAGCTGAGTAGGTCTACTTAATTATCCATAGGGACTATAAAATACATATATTTAAATAGTTTTTTTTGCGATTTACATAGTTAAAAAGCAAACATTGAAACTCATTACCAAATCTCACCACTGGCAAGACATGACAGTGAGAATAGATAAAGAAGTATAATAAAGCTATTCCCCATTTTTGTCTTGTAAAATTAATTTTGCTCAGGCTGTATGGTGGATTTTTTTTAACTTTAGCTGATCTTTATTTTGTTTCCCAGTTGGAAAAAAATGTCTAGATTTAGAGGATAGTCATGCACTGCACAGTTCATGTACAAACTTACTTACCATCCAAGCTAGATGTAGTAGGAGTTGTATCACCTTCACCTAGACAGACACATAAGATAGCCATAATACAAAATTAAAATACATTGAAAAATTGAACAGAGTAAAATTCAAAAGCAAATGGCATATTGTTAACTTTAATGGTTCACAAAGTTTTAAACTTCAATGATTTCTTCAATACACTGCAAAAGCAGTATTTAGTAAGGATTAACAAGAAGGCAGAATGTTATTCCAACAGAATGAAATAAGAAATAGACATTTTGTAACAGGAATGTCAAGCCTTTTTCTTCTTGGCTGAATCCTGAAGACATCAGGCTGCCTATCATGTTCAATTTACATGTTTCATTCAAACAAGCAAATGCTGAGAAATGAAGTTTTGACTTTTATATAAGCTTTCAGGAACTATAGAAGTCATGTGATTAAATCCAAATAAGACTGAAAGAAATTCTCAGTTCCCTAAAAAACTTAGAAAATAATTTTAAGTTCCTATCAGCAAAAACTTATTCTTATCAAAACATGTTCCCCAAAACATACATATACAGTTATATAAATAGTTAAATTTCTATGTGCATGTATACACATATGCGTATATGTGTGTATATATGTATGCATATGTGTGCATACATATGTGTGTATCTATATATAATTGTATGTTTGTGCATATATATTTATATAGTATTGTAATACTAGTCCATGTGAGTTACAATTGTAAAACGGGCATGTTCCTGCTGTGGTGTTTGATTGCAGAAATGTACTACTCACCAATTCTGTATACCCTACAAATGTTCGCTGAGAATACATCCTTAGGAATTCACACATCCAAATAATGAACTCAGAATAAGTGAATAAAAAGTGTATTTTTTCAGCTGTTATTCTTCATTTATATTGACGCAAATAACCTTTTGCACAGTTTTGTTTACTCTTCACATAGATGCCAAAATATCACCTGAGACTTCAAATACCACTTCTTAGAGATGCTGGAGTTCAGACTATGATGAAATGCAGCAGATTGCCACTAGGAATGACTGTAACATTATCCTTAACCTCTAGAGATCACAGACATGTATTCAAAAGCCTGATTTACCATTTAAGTGTTCTCCCAGGACATACAGCAAAGTAACTTAGAAATAAGAATTGAAAAGAAAGATTTTGAACATAAATGTGAATTGCACATTTTTCAGCATAAAACTATCTTTTTCTACTTGTCATCAGTTTATTACTGAATTCCCTAGGATTCTTAACTCTGTTTATTTAAGCTATTTAGATTTAAACAGTCAACTTTGGAGGCATGATTTTCCTAATTCTTGCCAGGAGTTTAATCATCCTGTAAACATCCAAAAGCAGAATCTAATCTTTATAGCACATATATACTTCAGCGTATATGTAGTGAGTTATCCTAACATTACAAAGACAGATCACACGAAGAGACTCTGAAGCTTGTAGCCCAGAAGATAACTCTGCCCGGGTTTCTTGAGGCCACAGCCAGCATTCTGACCACTAGACAATTCTTTGTCTCCGTCCAGCCCTCATTCAATAGCTAGATCTGATGGAAAATGTTTGACCATCTGTAATAGCCCCTTTGTGCTCCTGCTGCATAAATAAGTCTTGAAATCTCCAAGCTGGTCAAGGAAAAGAACCCCTTGTTCATATATTGCACAAGCAGCTTTTGTCTGCTCCTTCTCAGTCACGCACAATTGATTCTTGATAGAATCACATATTTTCTGCCACCACAAGTGACAACAGTAAGGTGTGCATATTCATGTGACACCGTGGCTTCACTGGGACTGCACAGCTGACAATGCCAGAGGCGTACCAAGTACTCACATCGAGAAATAGGGCAGTAATCCCAGGGAACAAGGGGATCATCTGTGTAACACCAGGGACCATGAAAATCATCATCTGGATTGCGGCAATAGTTTTTCTTCAGTTTACTAACATCTGGTTCTCTGAATATTTGTATATGCCTACAGGGAAAAAAAAATTCAAAGTGTTGAAAAGCTTTATACTATAGCCCAAATTTTCAAAGGTTAAATGTTGCTTTGCTCCACATTGTATTATTAGCTGATTGAGAAGCCTACAGGTCAGGGTTTAGGGCTGGTTAAAATCAAAGGGAAGATGAGATCCAAATATTTGCTGGATCTGGATCCAACTTTCCTCTGGTTGGTATTTTAAGCACTGTGTCCACTGGACAGCTGGGACGCTTCTAGATCTCCCACTCAAGCTAAAATCTCTAGATACCCTCAGGAGGGATCCTCATACAGATCAGAAGAGTGCCTGTGATGCCCTCAGCAAATCTGCAGGCCTCTCTGGGGGGCACAGCTACTTTCTTCTGCAGGTTAACAGCACAAGGGAGCATTGAATCTACAAAGCCGAATCAAAGGCAAAAGAAAGGCAAATTAAGAAAGTTAGCAAGGATGAGCAGCAGGCAAGGAGAAAGACGAATGGCTCAGACAAACTGGAGTGATAGGTCACCTAAGTTGCAAACCTACATGAATCACTTTAGAGGTGAAATTTTGAGGTCAAAATCTGAAGCAGAGAAGGATGTTTATTTTTGGCTTGTCACATACAAGGATACAGGCTTCCTTAATTACAGCTGTACTGCTCCTTTAGTTTATAACCAACCACGCATGCTGCCTCTAGCACACCCATAACCAGAGAAACTGTTAGGGTGAGACAGATAACTCCCCAAAGAAGTTCCCAGATGGAAAATGTGTGGGAGTAAGAAAAGAAAGACTGATGTGTGCTCTATTAGAGGAATGTAATTGCATCAAGCATCCAGTAGGTTTATACTGTCTCATTCACAGCAAACTAAGACTTTTCAGGCTTCTCAAAAATCATGAGCTTAAACCTCTGCTTCCCTTACATGGGCAGCACACTGGAATATGTATCCTCTCTCTCACCATCTGTGGGAAGAAAAACATGTAGTCCAGGTGATGATTCCAGACAGGGCCACTGAAGTCTGCCGTTTGCAATACAACTTCCCCAGAGGCTGACTTCCTGACTTACACAGTCCTTCCAGAGGACAATGGCTTATATGTTCAGCACTGTGACTCAATAACAAGTACCAGAGCTAATACTGACACATTTGCATCAGCTTCAGAAACTAAAGGAAAATGGAGAAAGTGCTTCCATCATGGCCACTAGTGTGTGTGATATCTCATACACAGCAAAACTTTTTAAGTATCTCTTATTTTATATATAGTCCTAATAATTCATTTTACTTCAACAAATAAATTAAAGTAACTTACCATTTCTACTACTTGAATAGGAAGCCAAAGTAATGATAAACAACAGAAATTGCAGGTCTTTTTGTCGGCATTTGTCTGATTGCAGACTCAAGAGTCAATTTCAGGCTGCAAGGGACATTAGGTCGTTTCAAGTCCAACCTCCTCCTTGAAGCAGCATGAGCTATGAGATGAGGTTGATGAGACAACCATTTCCTCTCATTTCTGCTATCCTCTCATTGCACCAAATTTTCAAGGACAAGGATGGGGTAAAACAGGCCAGTAAACTAAATACTAAGAAACATCCCAAAGCCTGCAATTAGTGGTTAGCCTGAACAAAGTCATGTTGTGCAATATATTTAAACACAAAGAAAAAAAGAAAAATATAAAGATTAGGAAAACAAAGATATTAAAAGCTCTAGGGCATAAAGGGCTACTTTAGAATCAATGCAGATGAAAAAGAGTTGCCATCTGGAGGCAGTATTTATTCAGGACTCACTGAACCATTTCTTTCTGTTTAGTATGTACACACCTACGTAAATCTTCAATATTTTTGTCCCATGTGGAGCAAGTTAGCCCAAATCTTGTCTTGGATAGATTCCCCATGTAACTCTTGCCATTGCCACGATAACAATCTGAAAAAAGAATGTTGAGACAAAAAAGTGGAGGGTGATTGTGCAACATTGAGAAGAAAACTCTTCCTTTCCATCAGTAATCCAAATTATTAAAGACAAGTGTTCTGTTCAGCAAGTGCTATACACTATTAATCAGACAATTGTATAAATCAGATCAGAAGAAAAATGGAAAATAGTTTTCAAATTTACATACATAATCTCCTTCATTGAGACCTTCATTCTCAAAACCGTAGTATTTTAAATTTTGTCTTACTTAGATAAACTCGGAAAATTTCCTTCATATATAGTTGGTTTATGATTAATTTAGAAGGGTCACACGGAATATCCTAAAAGCCGTCAGAAGCTAGTTTATACAAAACCAAGAAAAAATGGTCCCCTATTCCTCCCTTCACAAAAAACAGACATTCAGTTTAGCTTTGTGTAGCTTCCAGATACTGGCAACATAATTCTAGGCTTAAGTACAACTTCAGCAAAATCAAAAAATCATCATGACTTTAATTTTAATGTAATTCAAAAACTTGCCTGTTCGCTGCAGCAGAAGTCATGTTTAATTCATAAGCTTTTACCACAAGCATTTTTGAAACTTTTCAAGAGAATTGTTTAAAATGATCAGTACTATAAAGACATTTTGCATAAAGCACCTAATTTCATATTCATCAGTATTTTTACTTTCTGATAATTGATACTTTACAAGAAACACAGAATGAATATAAAAGTTTAATCCTTTCTCTGACATAAGTCTTGCAACTGCAACTTTTTCAAATTTACAAGACAAATTGGCTACAATTTAAAGATGGAGATGTTAATGTAGCTTGATGTAGGGTTATAGGTCTGAGGTCTTAGCCTCAGTTTATGCTGTGATTGACATCCATTCAAGATGCAACACTACTCCTTACAGTAATACCAAAACCTCATGGGAAAAACATTTGCGTGAAGACTCAGAATGAACCTCACAGGCAGAGGTAAGTAAGAACTCAGAGGATCAATCCCTTCTAGGCAAGGAGGTATATGCAAGAGAAAAAAAAGGAAACAAAATTGTTTTTGTTGGCCTCATATGCAATTATAAAAAGACTGTGAACCAAGGAAATCATCTCGGCTGTGTAAAAAGGCCTTTCAAACTAAGAAAGGTAAAGGCGGTAGAACAGATACATAGATTCACCTTGTCTAAAAATCAGATCCAATCAAATCTTTGCTGCAGCATTCCCTGCTGGAATCAAAAATTAAACTGAAAAATTAATCTCATTTACACCACAGTGAATTCCAAGTGTGCCAATAAAGCCAAAGCGGAACTACATAGGTGTAGTATAGTGTAGACACAACTTTTCCAGTTTTCAAGCCTGTGTACTTGCTGTTTGGAACAGTATAGCATTCTCTCAAAATCATGTTATCACCCTCTCCTCTGTTACCTTGTTCATTTCTTACATCGCACTTAGGAATCTGGGAGCAATAACCAATACGGATGTTTGGGTCAGTGGTAAAACACCAGGGTGATTCAGATCCATCTGGATTTCGGCAGTAGTTCTCCCTCAAATCCCTATAAAAATAAATATGTTAGCTCGCAGCAGGGATAACCTAAACCCACCAATGTGGTCCAGTGTTTTTTGTTATGAATGAACAAAAATACAGGCTCCTTCAGGTCTCTGTGCTACTGATCAGTGTCAAGTGCAAGGAGATGAGGAGCTGGTAAGAACACAGTGTCCAGAAAAAGACATTAATTGTAATAAGACTATGTTTATGGAAATTCATTTTCAGCAGATGTATGTTTTGATGGGATATAAGATTTTATTTGAAGCTTAACAATATTTTCATTTAGGATCCTCCATCAAAATTTGCATGCAACTGACACTGGGTACACCTGCGATACATTACAAATGATTTTAAATACAAACATTACCAAAGTGCTTAAAACTCCCTGTACTTTGAATAGTTCTGCTGAGTTTGGAGAAACAGAGTGCTGTAGATGATCAGTGACTCTTTTTATTCTCCACAATTCAGTTTCTTAAATAAGTGTATGTTGAAATTCTATACAGCTGTTACCTTTAAAGTAAAAGTTAGTCACAAGGGAACATCTTTAAATGTCTTTTGCAGCTTGCATGATATAGTCAAACCTCTTAAATGTAAGTTTTATTTCCCCATCTCCTGACAGTTGTTGCCACGTTCTGTGCATCTCCATATTTCACTGTATTTTTTCCATCTGCAGCACTTACTGATAATAGACTATGGAAAGAATGGGCCTAATACTGTAATTCTTACTGATATTTACCCATCAATAAAGATATTTAGTACAAACTGGGCTGTGGCTCCATTCTGGTCAGCAAGGTTTCCTCTGTGCATAGCTAAAAAAGGACTGAAAGAACATTACTAAGGCAACTGCCTAAAATTAGTAGATTATTCACATCTTGGGAGCTTATGAACAGTACAGAAAGGTTTGATGACTGGTGGTCACTCGAGTAAAAGCAGTTCTATTGATGCAGTTAGATTTAGTAACGAGACAGAAAGGATTTAAAATATGAAAAAGAAGTGCTTTCAAATATTATGAATGTTAAGTATGACCAAGAAGATTACATTCAGGTAATATTTAGGACATATTAAATAAAAGTCAGCAATCAAGCTGTGAAGAAGTTTTCAGTTCCATGAAAAAAAACCCAGTGGTAATGTATCAGCACTGCTGGGATTCAGGTCCCAGAAACTTCACAATCAAACTAGTGAATAAATGCTTGTACAGTTCATAAAAATCCCTAGGGTTTCACACAAGTTCATTTAGAGCTACTGCTTTGAGATCTGAAGGACTGATTTCCCCAGGCTCAAATGGTTTTGAGCCTCAGCAGGTACAGTGGATGCATCAGGACACGGAGCAGGGACAGGGGCCCTATGGTCTACTCCAATGGCATGAATTCTTAAACATTTTAAAACTCAGCTCTTTTCCCACTGTAGAAATAATACCCACATGTCTCTACTCACTTGCATTTGAAGTTCTCAGGAGTGATGTTGTGCTGGTGAGGAAACTGAGAGTCCCACCTCTGGCACTGGATTCCACTCCATATGGTGCTGACGGTGCCGCGGTAACCCTCGCCCTGTCCCCGAATGCACGCTGTCGTCTCGGCTGCCGCCTCTGTGCTGTTCACGACGCTTTCCTCTGCAGACCCAGACAAGAAGTGCTGTTTCATTCTTTTAGGAATGGCTCAGGATGGCAGGTTTGAACTCCACATTACTGATGGAGTCATGGATTACATGATGTTCAAATCATGGTAATTGCAGTTCTTTGGTGAAATAGCCAATATGATTACAGAATAATTTTCTCCTCTTCATATTTACAACATCCACCAAAAATCCAAAATCAAAGTAAGTGCTAGACTTTATGCTAGTTTATCAACTTGCATGCAAAGAATCTGCAATATTTTCTTGCGTGAGACACCTGGCCTACGCTGTACGATTAGAGGTCAGAAGATATTCCTGGTTACTTCTTCCAGTTCAGCAAATATCATTCCCTCAAGTTTAAAAAACTGAGTGACCACCCACATGCACACTGTTAAACATGGTAACACATATTTGTAGGATTAAAATACAATTGGGTTTCTCTAAAGATTTCCCAGGATATCAGGTCACAGGAAAAAAAGATGCAGATAAAAAATAATAAAAAAAGAATATAAATCCTTTTATAAATTAATTTGCTAAACTCTCCTGGAAGGTTTTTTGTTTTTTTTTTTTAAATGCGTCATATGGTTAAAAGAGGGAGAAAAAGGCCCAGCTTTTGAAATCAAAGATCAGTATTCTCTACAGAGACAAAAATGTTTTAAAGACTAACAAATTCATCAGACTCAAGATCTCTTACAGATGTTGATATACTCTGCACTCACCCTGGTGTGGGCTGTCTTGAACTAAATTCAGAAAAACAGTGGTTTTTAAATGACTCATTCACATAACTTGAAAGTCTCTTTTTATTTCTTATGCAATTTTCATAATTGCAAATTAATGGCACAGACATTGCATCAGATATATACAAAGTAGTACAAAACTAAATACACTGCAGTAAGAGCAATTCTTCTGCAATATCCTCAAAATTTCCAATACAATACTTTTAAAGCAACTGCACATCTGTTGGTAATTGCTATTGTTCACAAGACTAATTTTATTAATTATCTTAAAAGTATTAGTGGGGAGCAATAAGTATGTTAATAAAGTTCTTTTATTAGTTTTCTTCAAATGGTCCAGTGAATAAAGCAGTATTTGTGTGTTACTCATAATGTAGCTCACTCCTGGTAACTTGAGCCCATGAACTTGGAGAAAATATGGATCTTGAGGAAACCAAATGTCATAACAGATGGTTTTGGCTGATTTGCTGACTGATCTTTGACGTTAAAGATCATTTCCCTGTCAGAGGATAACATCAAGTTGTGCAGTTGAATTATACATTTATCCATGCATCCCTTTTGCTCTTCATCTGGTTGATGTTTTTAAACCAGTGTTTCATGGTCAAATTAATTTCCTGTCCCTCCTTCCCAAGGCAAATGTTGTCCTGTTTCAATGGGATTTTGAGTTCCAAGCTCATTCCAAAGTCAAAAGGATATGGCACTGCAAGTATCATAAGGAGGTTTCTGCAGGCTGACAAATGCGGTCTTTCTAGGGGACTCATCAAACAGGCTTGCAGTTAGTAACTTTACATTTAGTCTTTATACATAATTTTTTAAATAATTAGACTACAAAAACATGAATTAATACAACTAATAGTAATAAATAGTTGCAATATTTCACCTTTCCATTATAAATAATATATGAAAACAAATGGAGTTATATTCTAAAATAGCTTCTAAGCTGATTAGAGTGAACACTGCTATGCCACATCCAAATACATATTAGTCTTTTTCAAAAATACATGCATTCCTTTAATAAAAATGAAAGAAATTTGCAGAAAAACTTGAGGCAGGGGGAGAAGAGTTTCTTAAGATGATAAACTTCAGCATACACCTTGGCTTTATAATATTTCCTAAGAAAATTAATAAATTAAAACTACATAACTCTAGCAAAAAGTCATCTTAAATAATACTAATAATGTACAAAAAATCAACCTAATATAAGCTGTTGCAAAGACCCTATCACAAAAAGTTACTATTTCAACTGTAATGAACTGGATAGGGCACCTACTCTGTACTCAGTCATGCTAAATAAAAACTAATTAAGTTGGTGTTCATATATCATTATGTGGGATTGGGTTGTTCTTTAATCACATGCCTGAAATGAAATAAGTAATGCATCAATTGATTTAAGCAAGGCCATAGTAATTTTGAAGAGCATTCCTTCTTGTACATCTGCAGATACACAGCTCATTGTTGAACCTTACATTGCATGTCTGGACAGTGACCTCTACCTGTAGATCAGATTTTACAACTTGGCCATGTCAAAATATACAATGTAAAGGCACCAGAAGAACTTAACTTTCACATTGTTGTGAATACTTGCACAGCAAAGCCACTTCTGGAAAAACTTGCACTATAATGACTAAGAGAGAAATTATTTCAAAATCTGCAAGGTGATTATCTGCTACTACTTTGTTGCAGCTCTCAATAAGAATTCTAGTAATGAGAAGGATCACTAAAATATTCTTATTTTAATTAATAAAGCAGTTTCATTGTTCCAAAAGGTCCACAGAACCCTCCCCAAATTCTTCTTGCTGTACCACCTGCATATACTATAAATGTTTCATTTTGGAATATGAAAAATGATACTCCAAAATATTCATTCTGAAATTCTGAAGGCTTGTGCTCTCAGAACCAATTCCCATTCTGGCTATTGAGTCTCACAGAAAGCTCAAAACTTACCAATATAGGCTTGAGAAATCCTTCATTCATCTGTCGATTCCACAAACAGGCATGATGGGAACAGTCTCCCTATTCCTGTTAATGAAAGTTGGGCTGGGTGTGCACAGGAACAGGCAAGAGCTTGAGGAGCAGTGCCTGCCTCACCAGACACTGCAGATTATACAGCACTTGCCAAACTGAGAAGGGCCCAAGCTGTCCAAGCCTACAACTTACATGGTCATCTCCATTCAGTGCTGGTCTTGATGTTGAGGCTAATTACTCATCACTCGCATACCAAATTAACTGAATTTAATAACTCTGAGCATGAACATCAGATGTGCAGAGCATTGGTGAAAGAGCTCTAAGACCACACTCACCAGTCCTCTAACAAGGCAAAAATCAAGTTCAAGATCAAGACCAAAATCTGTAAAACTGAATTCCCATCCTTATCCCAGTGAATCCTCTAAAATATAAATTAAGATCTGAAAATCCAAGTGATTGTTCCAGTGAGAAAGACAATATGAATTTAGTTAGGTTAATTTAAAATCAACAAGCAATCTTTACTTTGCAGTACTTACTAATATTTCATAATAGAAGTTCCCTGGAATTTTTTGCTTCAGTTCAAATTTTTTTAGTTCCGAACTGAGATTAAAAGTACTGTTAAAGAAAGAGCACACAAAATATCACCTTAGAAAGGACTACTATTTATAATTTTTTGATTAAGTGTCACTTCTTACTCCTGTAGGAAAGTTCATTATGAACAGAAGAATTTGGTAATTGTTAGCAGCATTTTGCTACTTCTGAACTTTGTGGGTTTTTGTTTTCTTTTTTAAATTCTGGATGACTAAGATGAAACATGTAATTCAGACAGCCACATGAGGAGATTTCCCATTAGTAGTATTCCTACCTTCACATGTTCACTCTAAAATCCCCAACCAAAGGGCAATAATGCAAAGATATCCTTTTTTTCCATAAAACTCTCCCTATTTTGATACTTCAAAATATATAACTTTATTGATAAGGTCCAGCTCATGCATTCATAGATGCTTAAGTAAAAAGATGAAACATTATCCAGAGCCTTATGTGTAAAGCCACAGACAGTCCTCTCAGTCCTGGTTCTCACAGCAACACCAGCACGAAGGAACCAGCAGGGGCCTTGAGTCATTCGACAGCTGAAGTAACCAGCTAGATACTATTTCTGACTTTAATCCCAGTGACCCAGAAGAAAATCCTGCACAAGTTTTAGGTCAGTGGTGAGACTCATACTGACTTAAAAGAAGGTAGAGATTTTTCTGGAGAATTCATATTCTTTCATGGCAATACAACCTATGTATTTTTGGAAAAAGACGTAGTTGGACAAGAAGCAGAGTCCTAACTTACATCATGAGGAAAATACCTGTCCTTGCTTATATTCAAGCAATGTCTTTTCTACAGTGTCAGTGAACAGAAGGAAAATGTGCCCTGATTTGTAACAAAATAATTCTAAAAGATGATTCTAAACATGATCCATGCAATTCTGCAAATGTTAGTAAGAAAGCTGAGTGATGTTTTGAAGATGCTCATGCTCACTTACACTGCTTTCAGGCATCCCTTCCTTTAGCAATGGCCTTTATAGTTCTGGGCACTAGTTTAGTGGCAGTTCCTTTCCACATTTTCTTCAATGTTCGATGACACAGTACAAGAATGGAAGAAAATCCCCACTGATTTTCAGTGGTTAGCTTTTTTTTCAGTAAGAACATACGAGAAAGTGAAGAAATTAATTATAGCCATGCTCAAGAATCACAATACCAAAGAACTCATTGTCACCTAAAACCTTCACGCATACAGTTCTTTTGTCCTTGAGCACAAAGAGATCTTTCCAGGCCATTCCAGTGTCTACAACAAAGCTTTAAATTCAAACAATTTTTATTTTAAATCTATTAAAAAAAAAATCTCCTCACATTTTGAGTTCTTAAATCTCACTTCCAAAACTACCATAGAAATGATGAAAAGGATTTGAGAATAATCCTTTTTGAGGAAATATGGATTAAGCTGTTGCATAAACAATGAACACTGGACATATTCTTTGTCTCCTTGTGAAGCAAGATGGAAGGCAACACTTTATCAACTACTAAATATCAGTCTCTTTTCACTGCTTAATTTCTATAAACATTTTTATCTTACACAAATGTTAACCTTAAATGAGTGTGACATTTATTTTTTTACATAAAATGATTCAACAAATAAATCTTTAATCAAAACTGTGCATTCAAATGGGCAGTTGAAATCTCTGTTTCTACAGAATGAGTAATTTAGTATTTGTGGGTTTTTGCCTTCTCGAAAGCTGTAGGCACACTGCAACAGTTCATTTTAGATCTAAATTCTCAATTTTGGTATTTCATTACTTGTTCTTTCCCATCAAACCAAGGCCTTTATTGAATTTTATCAAGGCCTTTTGGGTTCTGGTCACCCCTGACTACTGTCTGTGATTACTGGTGGCAAAGGCTAAATCCACAGTAAAGGCATCTGCGTTGGTTGGACATCAGGCAGGCATCAATGAAACACTGTCCTTAACACAATAATTCCAAAAAGCTCTGCAGTTCTCAAATGACTGATTTATGTATCTTCCTTTATGGGCCTCAGCACCTCTCTGATTGCCCTATAGCTCATCCATAGAGGAGCTGCTACCTTGGGGTTTTTTTAAAGCAGTATTAGTTCCCTACTCCTGTCTTCCCTGTAGTCAGTGTCCTCATTCATGCCAAAATAGCAGTCATTTTCCTTTTTCATGTTTGCTGGCACTGCTTTCATTTCTTCATTTCGTCCTACACTTCTTCATTGCTGTTAGTTGTCCTTTTATCCTCTGTTCTAACTAAAAATTGTCTCAAGCCAAAACCACAGACACATATGTGAGCAACTTCAAACCAGTCCTGGGGTCCCCAAAGTCTTAATCCAAATCCAGTTTTTGCAGCTTGAGCCATCTCTAATTCCTAATTGCTCCTGTCATCTCTTTCTCACAGCCCTGGCTGTAAGCCACAATGTTTTATGCTGCATTCTGTGCTTGGAAGTAAAATTACAATGCCCTCTCTCTCTTCAGTCTTAAAACCATATTTATTTTCTAAACGCTTCCTTCCACCAACTTTTTTGCTGAAAATTTTGTATATGAGCTGTTGTCAGCATTTTGGCTATAGAGCACACTAGTACTCACGACATGTAGCAAAAGCCACAAGCAGCATGCTGCCTTGTGGTCACTCCCCAAAGAGAGAACACCTACATTTTTGTATATGGCCCAAGGACTTGGATTTGCAAAGCATTTTTCCTAATTAGTATTTCTTGTAAATTAAATAAACAGTCCTTAGCATAGGAATTAAAAACCTGTGTGAGAATCCAAACCACAAAGCTATAAAGACCTATAACTCATAATGTTCTCTTTTTAGTGTTCTGGGACTGCAAACAGCCCCAGCTTCAGAAACACAGAGCAGCCACTGAAACCCAGAATAGCCAAGTGTTTTGGGCTCCCTGCTAGGAGGTGGGAAAACAGTTTTTTTATGAGCCTCAAGAAAGACAGAAAACCGAAAACAGGGTTTTGATATTTTCTGTTAGTATTCTGGCCATCAAGATGGTGATTCAACAGTAGCATCAGCAATAAATTCCCTCACTGGGTTATAAAGGAAAGCATTGAGCAGAACTACATCTTATGCAGAGGGCAATGCCATATGCTTGTGAGAAACACCCTTTGAAAATATCTGCTGGATTAATCTTTCAAGACCACTACTTTTGTATTTTTTCTCATATTGATTGCTTTATTAATTTCAAGAGAGCTACAGTTTTCTGCAGTGAAAATACAGTTTGACATGTGAAATTTCCACTGGTTTTAATATATTTTCTAACTGAAGGAAAGAATTTCTAGTTCCTTCAGTGAACTTTTGCCTAGAAATGCGACAAAAGGCTTGAATCACAATATGAAAATCATTACACTGTCTTTTGGAGTTTTTTTTAATTTCATTTTGATCTTTACCTTTTCTTCAGGTCTCTACTATGAACTGGTAGACAAAGGTGATAATCCAGTAGTTTGCAGATCTCCCACCCCACTATTTTATAAGGCTGAGGCCAGACTGTAGATACTGAAAGTTGCATGAGGCGTAAGCTTACGTGACCAGCAAGGCCAGATGTGAATCCTCAGAACACTGACACATCAGCTCAGGAAATGCCAAAGGATAAAGGTTTATAAAAGTTGCATTTGTGAAACAGTCAGCTGTAACTTAGGAATACTTTTTTTCATAATAATAACATATTTACCAGTGGAAAAGAACAGTTCTAGTATGCTACACATGATTCATATGTTATCTAATAATTGGAGAATTGTAGGAAGCAGAGTTTAGTTTAAAAAAAAAACAAACCACAAACCAAAACAAAACCCAAACCAACACAGGCCAAAAATCCAAAGCAACAGCTCCTTACTTAATGGAGTAACTAAATGAAAGATGATTCAGTTGCATAGCTAAGCAATCTGTGTTCACAAAGGAGAAAGTCTGAGTTTTCCCCTTTATCAAAGATTATTGGTAAGTCTAGATACAGCGACATGAATTAGTACTGTCGTTCACAAGTAAGACTTTCAACATGAGTGTGACTTAATGGGTGCCTGACCCAAAGCAAGCAGTGATCCTGGTAAGTTTCTTCTGTCTCTGGGTACCTGATTAGATATTGCCCAAAGTATCAAAATAACTGCCTTTTCTACAGTGGAATAATTTTGATAATTTAACTATCTTATACTGGAATTACAATGATGTAAGATAGAGTACGTTCAATTACTCTGCATCAGGAGGTACAGAATATTCTTACTCAACCCTTGGATTTCAAAAATTGACAAATTGATTAGACCAGACTAAATCTCCAAGACGTTAGAACTGGCCTAAGCGATGAACAACCAAGGGCGGAAGATTCTGAATTATTGGTGATGCAGGCAGAAAACACGGCATAATTTGTTTGGTGAGAATTCTGTATGAAGGTGGAGAATCCCCCTTTAGGCAGCAACTGCTCACAAATAAAGTTTTATGTCAGAGCTATTACTTCTTCCCTGCCACCCATCCCAATATTCAAAGCATGTCTCAACAAAACTGATTCTACCATCTGCCTTAGCCCCAGTATTACCATGAAAGTCTAGAAAAAAATTCTTTACCTGAGTTTTCAATGAATGTCCAAGAGTTTGACCTTCCTCATTGTCCCTTTACTTCTCATTTAAGACATCTACTTATCAGTAAAATAGACCTGTCCGAGCTAGCACCAAGGTTAAGATTATCTGGGCTTTGAAGACAGAACATGCTGCAGAAAGCCTTAAAATGCTGAACTAAAGCATCTCAAAGTGAGTATCCAATAACTGTACACCTTAATGTCACTTTGATTCAATTCCTTGTCTCCGAAGTGTGGTTAACGAATGCCACCATCTTGTAGCTGATGGATGAAAAGAAATGAATTGCCTGTGGAGTGCTTTGATATGGAGTGCTGAATAATACAGAGAGACCCACAAGGAAATTAATAATTCTGTCTTCAGCACGAGAGTAAATAATGTGCAAGACCCAAGGCCTAGAACTGCAAAGCAGTGAAGAGTTGTTGTCAGAGGACATTGAGTAGGGGTGGTGTGTGTGCACCAAATAATATTTGATACCATCAAATGATAATGCAAATGTCCAGCACGGCCAAACTAATACTGCACATGAGATCCTCCTGATTTTGTTGCCTTACTTTTTTAGTTCTTGATTTTTGTACGGTTTAATGCAATTTACAGTATGTAAGATTAACACACAACTCTTCTTTCCTGTCCGGATTAAATATAAAGTGTTTATAGGAGACCCTCTTTGGAAGATATGTTTTAAAAGCCAGTGAAGGGCAGTGAATGAACTAGTGGTGGTCCTACACTGCTTGAAATATCCAGGTCCAGATTTTGGAAAGGAAAAGGAAGTAATAAATTTTGCTTGAACTCACCACACGTTTTAATTGCACAGAACTCCCAGGGGGTGTTAGGGTCAAGAGTGTAGCACCACGGTCTCAGCTTGCCATCAGGATTGCGGCAGTAATTATCATCAAAGCCCTTGTCAGGATATCTGCAAACCACAATGCGAAACGCGTCAGGGAAGTCTTCCTGGCAACACGGCACTGCCTTCTACAAGGTACTTAAAGGACAGATTTCAGCAGAGTCGAGCAAGAACCGGTTCCTATTAACCTTAGGTCTGATCCTCTAGAATTGATGCAAATATGCTTTTAACACTGTTAAAAGTTAATAACATATAAACACTTTCCAAATATGCAGCAGAATCAGACCTCCACTGAAGGGACTCCCTGCTGTGCTAATGCACAGGGTACCGGATAGGGTAACTCCACTAATTGCTAAACTCTTGCTCTCGTGTCTGTCAACTGATGACCAGACACTTAAGCCACTCATTTTTTTTGAAACAGACCAATTAAATGTGGATTATCTAAATAGTGCCTGCCATGCCAGACTCATTAAGAAAACAGGTTCTTCAGTGCAACAGCCCTGGATTCAAACTGGAAGCTATTTTGAGTAGCTGTGCTACTAATGATAGCTCCGTTTTTGTAACAGAGCTCATTTTTGGTCATGCCCTCATTTCAAGCATTGAGAGAAAGAAGGAGAAATATAAGGAAATAACTGCCGCCTCACTTTATCTCATTAAGACTTGACACTACTGTGCTATTTAAATGTTTCCACATTCCTACAGCCACCACTGACTATCAGACAGATAACCAAGATAAACAGGGGTTTTTTTGTATAAATACATGATGCTAACATCTGTAAACTTAAAGGAGATAAATGCATGAGGGTTTTTTTTTCCTCTAGTGAATACAAATTGTCTTGGCTTTTCAGTTTTATTGAAATATGTTTGCAAAAGAAGCAAAAAGTAGATTTGGCCCTGAGGGAAACATGAAAAGTATGTAAGAGAACAATAAAGTTAACTACCTGGGAACCTGAATCCATTTACAACTGCAAGCAGATGTGCTTCACGCAAGCAGAGGAAAATATGATTTATAAGTGTATGTTTTTGCTAGGATGCTTTCTCTGTCAAATGGTCATGCTAAGTTTGACTCATTTGCAACTTGATCTCCCATTTCTTAGAAAAAGTCAGGTTCCTTCAGCTATACAAGGGACAAGGATAAGGTTTAAGTAGAATTAAAAAAAAAAACAAAAAAAACAAAAGCAAAAACCCAACAAAACCCAAAAAAAACCCCAACAAAACAAAATGACAACAAAACCACCAGGGAGAAACCTCACCAAACTGAGAATTCAATGGCAATCAAGAACATGGTAATTTTAGATCTAGCAGCAGTATCCTGTTTTCTGCTAGGTATAAGACAAACTGTAAAGGAACAAGTTGTGCCCAAGCATTTCCCGAGGGAATAGTTAATAGGCTAATAATATAGCAGAAAACAAGATGGTTTTGGCCACCCTGTAGGTGCAGTGATGAGCTTTGATGCTGGTGGAACATGTTCCATGTCAAATAGTGTGGAAAGTGCAAGTTACCACCCAAGAACCAAGGTGAGTCCAGGAATGGCAAAGTATCTGCAGCCACAGCTCACAAAAAGCATTTGAACCAGCTGGGGATGAAAAGAACCATGTTCTAAAATACAACTGTCTGTCTTTGCACTGAATGCTCCAACTTTCCTAATATTATATGGCATGTTCCCGCAGTATGTCAAAAAAGTGTTATTTACTAACTAAAACTTAGGTAGAGATGTTCCTCCAGGATCAAGCTCTGAGTGTCTTTGTGGGATGGAGTAGTGCCTGTGAGCCATATCTTTTCACCTATTAGATCTACTCGTCCTTTTCTAGAGCAAAACCAGCCTTCCCAGTCAATGGTTCTTCCCTCAGTATTCAGGGAGGGTTCTGCCTTCCTTCATATCCAGCAAGCAACAATTCCTATAAAAAAGCCCAACTAACACCTTTAAGAAACAAACACTAGCAATAAGATAAACAACAGGGCTTCAAACTGTTCTGCACAATTCCACAGTGAGGCTATGCAGGATTCCTTGAGAGCTCTCTGTTGTGCACACCCATCCTTCCCCAGTACATTTGGGCACAGACTCCTTTCTTAGATACAAAAAAGAGCCTGAGGTTTCAGAGATCTTTCAG
The DNA here is from genome assembly GCA_013397755.1 of Cnemophilus loriae. Classification (NCBI taxonomy): domain Eukaryota; kingdom Metazoa; phylum Chordata; class Aves; order Passeriformes; family Corvidae; genus Cnemophilus; species Cnemophilus loriae. The sequence goes on along the minus strand of VZTF01002612.1, from coordinate 1,880,480 downwards.
AACTCTACATATTTCCTTTATTCCTCCCCTTGAAACAGCAGAAGCTGTACTTCACTGCCAAAACTGATATGAAGCAAGATACATATCTGGTGTCAAAATCAAGACTTTATCTCAGTTTCTAGAGAAGAAGGAGGAGAATATTAGCCAAATAGATAAAATTTATTCTTTTTAAAGAGACAGATGCTGAACTCCAGCTCTCCTGGAACTAAAATGAAACTTAGTATCTAAAGCTCTTCAACAATACTTCTTTTCCCCTTCATTTTGTTTTAAAAGACATGTAGGACTGGAAACTTGATTTTTTAAAGTAAATTTTCATGCAAGAGATATAAACCAGGATACTAATAAAAGAATATCTGCACTTATTCACCTCCTAAGCTACACTTCAACCCTACGTTCCTCCACATAATAAATATTTTCACAGGATATTTGAGTTTGAGCAGAAACAGAGAAAAACTTTCCCTCATTATGCTGCTCTATGCCCAAGACATTATTCTCAGTGGTCTTCCTTCCATCCTGAGGCATAACTATGCCCGTGAGGAGTATACAAGAGAAGTGGTGTTTCAGAATGTAATTCTGCATCCCCTAATAGCTAAAAATGGGCCATGCAGGAGCTGTTTGGGGGAATTCCTTCTGCTCGCTTCGATCACATCCAAGCAGACAGTAAGCATCTTCAGTAACTGACCTCCCAGGGGAGTAAATGTGGAACAACTCATTGAGGTGACAAAAAAGAAAAAGGAGTTGTATTTACTCTGAGCCAAAAGCACTGTCCAACAGCAGGTAGACTGGAGCATTTGGAAAGATTGCCATCTTTATTCCTTTTCTTCATCATTGCAACTGATGAAGCCATAAATAAAAATAGGTTTAAATCTGTCCAAATAATCCTTCCTGGTTTCCTGGTTATTTACATTACACCTGGATGATATACTATAAGTGTCTTTAGAGACTGCTGTATTTTAATGGGTCATTTGTTCCAGACCTTTTCTCTTATCTCCAAATTACATTACTACCGAAAAACAAAACAAAACAAAAAAAACCAAAAAAACCAAACAAACAAAAAACAAACAAACAAACCAAAAAAACCACAAAACAGACCAAAGCCTACAACATCTTAAAAATGTGGTATAATCAAAGTGTAATTTTTACTACTTTTAGTGACCGTTCACAGAACTAATTAACATCAGTATATCAGAAATACACTGGACTACATTACTTTTCTGAAAACCCATACAAGCCAGTTCAACCTGGGCTGAAATGGGTTGCTTTTTGATTAAAAAATAAAAAGCACTTTATTACTGTTTGAAAACTCTCAAGAAGGAATTATTTCAAAGAGGAAGACGATCGTTCGTAAGACTGTGGTTAGTCTGAAAAGTCATTTTGCAAACAATCAGAAATTAATGGAAAAAAAGAAATTTCCTCCTGACAGTAAAATTATTATTGTTTGTACCCAGGAGTTCTATAAATGTTTCACTCCTGAGGAGCAAAACTGTTTCTGAGACTTATTCTAGAATGCACAGTAAGTGCATGGTAAAACTCAGAAACAGATTATCTTCAGTCCCACTCTGCTAATACAAAATATTTATTGTGGCAGAACAATGGGATAGTCTGCTATTATTCATGAAACAGATCATCCAAGCCAAGGGAAAAAACAGATTATACCACATAAAACTGCAGATCCTCAATATTTTGCTGAATAATCAGGCCTTCTAAAATCTACCAGTACCCTTATTTCTTAGAATAAAAATAATGTTTTATTCAGTAAAACACTTTAACATACAAAAAGATACTTTCAGTGGAAGGTCTTAATCATTCTGGTTTTGTTGATTCTTGCAGTCTTGGTGTGGCAGTTTAAGTTTATTCAAAACAATATATAAATGGAGTTAATCCAAAATCCAGAATAAAACTAAAATGAAACTGTAGTGCAGTTGGAGATGAAAAGAGACCCTTTCCTGTGTGGCCTAACCCCTGGCCATGCTTTCCCTCCCACAATACTTTCAGAAGTTTGTATTATAGATGACCCTTTGTAGTTGGGTGAATTTGGCCCTGTAGGACAAACCCTAACAGGGATGAAATTTGTCTTGCTATTTCTGACTCAACTTTTGGCACTGTGAATCAGTGCCTAAATTAAAAAAAAAAAAAAAAAGAAAAAGGTCTAAGAAAGAAAACCACCTCCATAAAATGCTAAACAGAATGATTAAATCCTTTCCCAGGGTGAAAAAACAGATGTAGTAGGCAAAAATTTTGGTCAAACAAATTGGATACTTAAACGTGATGATCATGGATGATCACCTACAGCTTTAAAGCTGTTCAATATTGCAAAAAGGAGGATACTGTTATTTGACAATATTGGAAGTTTATATTCATTAATTGTGTTAAGAAATCTAACAAAAAATTATGACTTAAATCATTATTTACTTTGTTATTACTTTGAGATATTTAAGCTGACTGCAACTGCATATGAATATTTCCAGAAATATTCAGAGGTTATTTATTTACTGTCAATGAAGCTAGGCAGGAAGTTTTGATCAATTAAAGCAGTAGCAGCATCAGCACACTAGTCAGTCACAGGATGTAACCAGAACTGCACAAAACAGCCTCTACTCCCCATCCTGCATCTCCATCATGACAGTAGCCAGCCTACAGCATGGGCCAGGAGCCCAAGCATCTAAAACTGGTGAACTCCATAAATTTCAGTTGCGCTAATGCTCGTTTTTCTCAACTGGTTCCAGAATGTGTGTAATTTTCAAATTATGACCACATGGTCTTGCTTGGAGGGGAGGAGAGGTTACCTCTCTGGACGGAATTTGTGCTTGTGTGGTCTCTGAAGATCCCAGCGCTGACACTCCTTGCCTGTCTCGGTGTGATCCATTGGACCTCTATAACTCTCTCCATTGCAGGTCATGCATTCAACTAGGAAAAAAAAAATAGACACTAGCCATTTATTACACTGATGACTTATACCACAAAAAACAAAAACCCCCAAAAAACCCCAAAAAAACCCCCAAAAAACCAAAACCAAAGGAAACAACAAAAAAAAACCCAACGCGTCCCTGCTGTTATATATTGATATCAACCTAAAGAGATATTTAAAAATGGTATCTTTCTGTTGGGTTGGTATGTGTAATGCCCTTTGGAATATAATTGTATCTGTTGGCACTAATCCAGATGCTTAAATTTTTTATCAGTTATAGAACACTTTCAGTTTTGAAGCAGGTAGGGAGGAGCTACTAAAGGTATTCATGTTCGTATCAAATTTTTACTAACCTTACTTACGGTTAGTAAAACAGAGAGACACATAGCCAAGGAAGAAGCATTTTTTAAAGGTGATATTATCTAATTAAGCACCATTTATTATTTGAAATCACTCTAAGTCACAGTATAATGACAGAACAAGTTTAAGTCAGAATAATTGAATCCCAGTTTCAGTGCAGTACAGTATGTCTCTTTACATACCCAGAACTTTCAGCTATGTATGATACTGTATCTTTTTGATGAAAATGGTTTTTGGCAGTGTAAACTAAGATACATTTTCAGTCCTGGTTTGGGAAAGTGGGTAGGGGGCATGGAGGGATAGTGGGCAAAAGTTATCAAAGGAATTTGAAAGCATTGTTGAACAAAATTTAGAATAAAAGCTCTGAAAATATAAAACAAATTTACCAGAATTAACTGTAGACAACTTCGCAAGTACTCCCTAATTAGAGTAATTGTAAGGAAGGATAATCTAGAAAATACTATTTTATGGAATTATCGATATCACAAAACATCAGCTACCAAAGTCCTCATCCTGAAGTGAGCTCCAGGATCCCATTTGAAGCTCACATAAGTTTATCTTCAAATGATAGGCTTTAAGAAATTCTCAAGCTCCTTGTAAATTACTCTCTTTCTCCTTCTCTTCCTCTCTCCCTCCCTCCCTCTGTCTCCTCTTCCTTGCCTAAGGACAGCATAGCTATTGCACGTGACACATTAGCAGAAAAATTAAAGGCATCCTATCTTGAAGATTTAAATAGGTTGATTGACTGGAACTGAATTGGCTGATTAGCGAGATAGAAGACCTTAGTTCTGAGGTTAACAGAACTTAAAAGTCAACAAATGCAATGGTGCATATAAAGTGTCTTTCAAATTCTGTGACTTGAAAGTCAAATGGGGTTGGATTTGCAAAGAGTTATACTTATTTACAGTATTTATTCAAAAAACAAAATGCATGCTTATCTTAAGCTTTCGTCTTGTAATCTACTATCTAAATTTTCATCAAAAAGAAGACGAAAAGCTTATTTTACCATGGAATGGCACTAGATGATTTTATCACATAGTAATACCGAAATTTTTAATGGATTCACTATGGACTAGACGAGCTAAAAAAAAAGGTCACATTTGTGTGATCAGCACAACTCCATTGTTCAAGCTCCTCCGTAACCTGAAAAAAGCTGTCGAGCCTGAAACCTTCCAGCATACTGGAACGTAACAAGATCTCCTCTTCCTCTAACAGCTTCTCTTCTTCCTATTTGAGTTACTCTCACTGAGAAATCAGCTATTCTTTCTCTAAAGGCCACAAGCAAGTGATTACTGGAAGTTCTGTGTGGCTGCTGTCAGCAGAGCAGAGGCAGCTTTCTGCAGAAGCTGTGCCGGGTTACCTTCTGAGCAGAGGGGGATGTCACAGACTTCATGGCGCGTCTCCGGACTGGTGGTGAAACACCACGGGCCTCCCTCTTCCCCTCGGGGGTTTCGACAGTAGTTTTCCCTCAGGTCTTTTCCCCGATAGCTCGAAGGCAAAAAGCTAGTTTTAAAATGACAATCATTACAGTATAAGAGCATGCAAATGTTGGGGTTAATCATATTATTTTTACAAATAGTTAGAAACAATCTCATTTCTGCTTCCTTCTCCCTCCACCCTGACTAAGCAAATGCACACACCCAAATATCTGTCTGTACACAAATACACATCTTCAGTTGGGATTACTCAACTTAAATGGCCTAAATCTGGGCAATTTGTCTAGCCCATGGCATGCTCTAGAGTTTTACTCCCACCCTTCATCTGTCCAGAACCAACTATTTAGGGCAGAGCCGGAGGCAGCTACACACTCCCTGCCAGCCTGCACTGTATTCTCCTTCAGGAGCTATGGGTGCATAGGGGTGGATTGGGTCTGCAGCCAGGTGAGGCCTGTCTTTCCTGCACATGTTGGAACATACAACAGGTCCAGCTGGGCCCAGAGTGCACCTACTAAGTGAAACCCACGAGCAGAGAAACCTCCTTGCATCCCTGGTCAGGCATCAGCAAGAACTGATCATCAGGAGCATGTGAGTGTGACCGAGTGTGTCTACACCTCACCAAGAAGGTTTCACTGCCTGAAACCACAGACTGCTTTGCATTTCAGCACAAGAAATTTCCCCAGATGCCATTTTAGCCATGTTCCTTCAAATTCTGCCACAAGACCCACTGTTGTCACCTTGGGGTCTGCTACTTACAGACCCACTCATAATTGCACTGTATATGTTCAGACATCTAACAGCACCCCAGCTGACTTAAAATGTCCAGGGTCAAGGTGTTGTCTTGTGAGGTATCTGCAAAATTATGTGCTTAACTCTAGAGAAACCATCACGTACACAGTGACATATAGAGATACATAAATATTTACACATTAAAGTAATGCTAGCTTATTTTCCCCACAAAATAAGGAACAGCTAATGCCATAGTAAGGAACCTGGCCCCAGATCTGGTCTGTTCCATGCCACTTCAACAGCTCATGATCACATTCAGGCTGCCCACTGCAGACAAATCCAGTGGCGTTTCTCTGCCAGTTACATTGCAGTGATGCTAAACAGAAGCTAAATCTCTGGAGTTAGAAAGCACCTTAACATCAGAGATCTGTCCCATGTAGGTTTTTTTGTTAATTGAAATACTGGGCTAACTATATAGGAGATCACATAAAACTTGTAACTAAACTTAATTAATTTATTTAATTTTTGAGATTTATAATATTTGTAGCAGTTTTTTTATCAGTATATAATCTTTGGTGGAAATATCACAAATAATGCACCTTTTATTCTGAAAATACCTAATATTTTATTTTGAATGTTTTGAGAAAGAGAAACAAGAATAAAATTTTGATGTGACATTTTATTCAAGTTTTATTCCCATTAATGAAATACTTGAACTAACTGAAGTGAAAAATACCTCTTTTAACCACATTGTGGTTCTAGTCAATGCAATGTGGAAACATTACATAAAGGTGTGTTTTTTTTATTTTTGGTGCTTGAAGAGATTAATTTTGATGTAATTCCTGCTGCCTATAAAATTGGTGTTTCTGTTTTTTCCTCTGTAGTCTTATAATGTAAGTATCTTCAACTTTTTTTAGTTAAAGAGCCCCAAGCAAACATTTCTGATGGGACATTCCAACCTGCATGTGTTTAAGTGGTATGTCAGTGCATATTAGAATATCCTATCTTTTTCTGCTCATTGGAAAATATAGGGAAAAGGCATCTCAAATTACATCAGATATGCTGTAAGAACATTAAAAAAAGAAGTCTAAATGAGTAGCACTAGGGACACGAGATGGGTCAGATATACAAATGGCTTCAACAGGTACTGAAGCAACATTCGTGAGAGAGGAAAAGATGAGTTGCAGTAACGACCTACCCAGAAATGGAAGAAAGGGCCACTCCTAAAATTGATTTAGCTCATCTACATTAGGTAAGGAAAAAAACCAAAAAAAGCCAAAAACTGAAGCCAGTAAGAGTAATGGTAAAAACAGATTCAACCACACAAAAGCCATGGAAACTAGCCAAAAGCCTATGAAGTGCTGGTCTGCTCTTTGACCATTTCTCTTCGAGCCCTTTTTACATTGGATTTATCAATTTAAAACTCTCTAAGAGTCTTAAAATCTGTACTAGGATGAAGATGACAATAATATAAAGCAAGGTTTTGCTGGGAGTATCTGTTTTCTGATGGAATACAAATAAATAAAAATATGACTTGTTAGAATGAAGCAAAGTTCAAAGTTTCAAGCTATTTCAATTCTTTCTAGAAATATAATTAAAAATAATTAAAACTCATTTCTCCCTTAAATATGAAAAAAGGATTAATTTTCCTATGGCACTCTGTGATAATCAGCTGCTTCTGACAAACTGACCTAAAAAGCTAAGACTTTTGTACTAATAAGTTCCAAACACACAACTACTGTCTGCTTCTTCCCATCTCCCTCATGTCTCTGATGATGAAATCATATTCTGATGTTGAAAAACAAAATTAGCATGCAGCCACCTCATTTATCCGGTGACCTTTTAAAAATTAAACTTATTGCACAAGGCAGGAGAAGAGTCACTCTCGTAAAATTCATCATAGAAGAGTGGCTGTCGAAATGCATTGGATAAAACTGCATATGTTATAAATCTGTGTATGCTGTGTATTAAAATGGAATTTAGTGATAATGTGTGCTATCCAGACTTTCCTTTCTCTAATTATATAAAGTCATATGTATATTAGAACAATATTAGAACAAATATTAGAACAAATGCTCATCCTTGCTTAGGTTGTAATAATTTAGAATTCTTTCACTTCTGCAAGATGAAGATATATACTTCAAGGTGTTGACTCTGAAGAAGCCATTGCTTTGGGATCTGGAGGTATTTATGGTGTGCTCCCAGTTAAGAACAGGTCTGGTCCCAAACTGAAAAGCAGACACTGCCATCTATACTGTAAGAGCCAAGTCCAGTAAGTCCAAGCCTGAGGCTCAGCTTTGTAACACATCATAAGAGGACAGAACTCAAGTATCCTTTGCCTTTTAATGTTGTTCCAAGATATCCTCTTGCACACTGGATTGATTTGGTCAGGACAGGACTGAGCAGGGCACAGCCCAGTTCCTCACCAGCAATCTCCAGTTTGGCTTCTCCTAAAAAAGTTGCTGACACTGAGAGTCCGGAGCAAAAGGCAGCAATGTGGATAGCAAGCTTATGGGTGAGAGGACACTTTGGGTTTGTCTCTTAAGGTTTTATTATCTACATGGCTAAAGTCAGTAAAAAAATGTTGAAAGAGAAGTGGTTAAAGAGTAGACCAGTATTTCATAGTCCTTTTACTGGTTTCTGGGAACATTTGTTGGGAATGAATCTGTTTTTACCATTACTCTTACTGGCTTCTCGTTTTGGCTTTCTTCTCTTTTTCCTTAGCCAATAGAGTTCAACTAGATTTACTCTCAAGGTGTAGGTTTGGCCTCAGTTTCTCACTGTACCAGGTCCTAATCTGAAAAGTTAAGTCCCATACATGCTCTCTCAGTCTTTAGTTATTGCTTGTATGATCTGAAGGGAAGGATTTCAATAGTCTCTTTAGTCCTTTCCATGGATTTGTTGCCTGGCCTGTGTTCCATAGAGTTGAACATATTCTACAAATAACGGAGAATTGACAGGAACTATGCAAAATATACTAACAATATTATATACTAAGCAAATAGGTGGTCGAATTCCCCCACTTCCTAATAACGTGGTTTTCAAAGTTGCTCATTCCTTGGGACTCGATTAGAAAACAGTAATAAACTCCCAGACCCTGGGCTGAAATAATGCAGATGTTTTGTTTCTGCCAGTAGCTAAGAGATCAAAAGGATATAAACAGCTAAAAAAATAATCCAACACAGGAAAGGAAGGGATACAGACACACAGGCCGGCATTAAGAGAGACCTCTTTGGAGAAAGTCCAGGATAAGGATTTTCTGGGATCTGGAGAATGGCATCTCTTGGAGAAAGGCAAGAATATACCTAAGAGATTTTGTTGTCTAAGGTTAGTTTTCCCATAAATTCTTATGCTTTATGGAAGCTGTCTGGGCACTCTTCCCGTTGTCTCTGCTCCTGAACTCTTACCTGTGCTCATGGGGGATCATTGAATTCCAGGCCTGACACTGGATACCACTTTTGGTAACAGATATTGTTCCTTTATAGTCTGCTCCTTTTCCGATGATACAATTTCTGACATAGTCTATTGAAATAGACGAAAATTAGAGATTTGGTTAATGTATGAAAAATTAAAGCTCATCATTTTTTTCCAAATAAAAATAATATCATTTATTAGCCCTTAAATACTCAATTATTCAAAATAGTGTTTCATTGTTGATGTACATGCCTGTCTTTTTTTTTTCCAAATATTGATCACTATCTCACCCCAAAAAATCCTGAAAATATTTCCAATGTATCAGATTGAACAAATCCCCGTGTCTGAGGACTCAAGTATCCTACTCATTAACAAGGTAAAGAAGAGCAATATTAAGTAATAAATGGTAACTCATACAACTGAGTTGTTCAGTAGTAACTGAAGTACAAAACTGAAACTAGTTTGTATGATGGTAGGCAAATATATAGATTGGAAAACTGACCAAAACCAAGTATGTAGACAAACTTGCATGACAGCAAACTCAGGATATGTGTAAATAAAACTGTAGGATGCAGCTTTCAAAATGCATGAAAGCATCCATGCCCAGGATGTTCCTACAGCCAAAAAATCACTGACTGACCCCAGGGCTTTTTTTTTTTTCCCCTCTATAGCTGGAAAAACAAAATCAGTAAATAAATCAGTTACCCTTCTTTTCATACAGATCAAACGCATGGTCTTGCTTCTTTCTCACACCATTTGTCAAGCTGTTGAAGGATAACCAATGGCACCGTTTTGTAACTCTGTCATAAGCAAAGGCCCTGCAAAGAAAATCTGGATGAGAAAAAAATCTCTGTGTGGTTTATAATAATGACACATGGCCTGCCAAGGAGTATGCAGTGACATCAGATTTATTTTTACTGGGAAAGTCGGAGAAACAGTCCAAATTACTATTTAAACCCACAACTGTGCTGACAAGAGCAAAGAAACAAAGAAATTAAATTGATGTGGTCATTACATTAAATACCAGTTTGGTTGTTCACACTAGTCTAAGAGTTCCCTTGTCATTAAAGATTTTTATTTTAAAACTTAGATAAATGTGACTGAGACAGCATTTGTGTCCTCAGTTATGCTGCTTTCTGGAAAAAAAATCACGAAGAGTAAACCATCTTCTTTGCTATGCTTACAATATGCCTCTGAAATAGTTAAGTATCTCACACCGATTGAGGAAAATTCAAGCATAATGAATCTGTTTCTTGCCTAGAACAACACAGGCGTTTAAAAACAAGATTATTTTTATTTTTATTAATAAACAAAACTGTAGTAGTGTACCTAGAGTTTGTTCTTGTTTATTTTTGTTTTCTTTCTTTTTTCTCTTATTTTAAACTGCTTTCTAGGAGAGAGTACAATGCATGCTGAATTGCCTGGGTGTGGGGGAGGGCAAGAAAGACAGAAATCCACAGAGTAAAAACACTGTCTTTTAATACTTGAAATGAAAAATGCAGACCTTTTTCTCCTATGACAGTTTCGAAAAGATAGTCTTTACGCATAGGTAAAATATTTTAAAGGATTTTAAAAACACAATTGACCGCCTTGGAAGGAGCAATGATTATTCCAATAAGGAAATTGAAAAAAAAGAAGAAGAAAACTCCACAGGTGATTTTTCCTTAATTTTTCATTTGAAACAAATAACAAATCACTGACGTTATTTCCTCTAGCCTACCACAAAATCTACATTTCTATCACTCATCCCATACCTTCTGAGATATTTTATTCTGATCTGATTTGGCATTTTAACACTGCTTGATAATATCCAAGAGACACTCAGATTTCTTACACCTCATCCATACTTTGGCTGTGCCATATTCCTCAGCACTGCATCCCTCAACAAAAAGCTCCTTAATCTTCATTTAATTCACCATACAAGCTTTCTGTGTGAGATCTTGCTCGCTTCAGTTAAAAATACTACAAGATCCTACTCAATATCCCCAGTCTTTTCTCTTTCAAACATCTTCTTCATTATCGTTTCCATCACCAAACAGATTTTTCATCCAACTGCTCTCTCTATTCTGTTGACTCCAAATGTTTCCAACCTGCTAACCTTCATCCCTCTGCCCTTGTGCAGCCTTCTGTTCTCTTCTGGCTGATTCTCAAATTCGAGCATATCCAAGCATATCCTCTAACTCCATCTTCACAAAAATATCCTTGACCTTTCCTGCCTTTCCAATTACATTCTTGTTTCCGCTCCTCCCTCCTAAAGTGGGAATGCAGAATGCACTGTTTACAAACAATTCTTTCAGTTTTTGCCTTTCAGTTGCCTTTTGGTTTCTTTCCAGTTTGGCTTCAACCACTTCTGCACATAAAAGTTTCTAACAATCTTTTCTTGGACCCAAATCTGGACAGTTTTTATACTTCCAAAGTCAACATATTTGAGCAAATTCTTGGACATTCTTCTACTGATACTGCCGATCACAACTATTTTTTTTCTTGTTTCTCTTTGTACTGAGATAGCTTGTAGATTTTCTTATCAGGTACAGAAATTCTGTTGTCTACACTAAAATCCCTTCCTGTGTAAATACAGACACTCTGAGCAGATAATGAAGGATAAGACAGTGACAACTTTGCAGCTAAGGAAGGGACATACCTGCAAAAGTCACCTGCATAGCCAGTAAAATAGTAACTATATGGTATTTTTCTCATCAATAGGAACTGTAGCGGGATAAACTGCAAGGATGACTGTAGGAAAACAGTGGGAGTAATGGACTGCAAAGGGTGGTGAAAAAGAGAAATAGAACAGCTTAGCAGCAGCAGCAGCTTAATAAAACTGATAGGGAAGGCAGAAAAAGATGCACAGAGATTTATGAAGTCAAAAACATAGCATAAATGAACCTAAGGAATTCTTTGATGGAGGATTTTAGGAATAATGTTACGAAAAAGAAACAAGTCTAGATAAGGATCTTGTAACTCAGTTGAAATGAACAAGATCTGTGCAAGCATGACAGCAAGGAAATAGAGGAAATATCTGTTCTGAAATGTGACGTACATTAGCTTCAACAAAAAAGTGTCAGAGTTAAAACCAGCAAGGACTCATGATTAACCAACAAAATATTCAAAATTTACTTGCAAGCGATAAAGAAACTTGGAATCAAGAGATAGAAAGTTGTCTTAATTTTTTCCCCCCAGAAAATAAGCAGTGTCTGAACCTTTACAAGCCTGTAGTGCCTGAAATCTGCTACTTTACCACTTTCTGGCAAAAAAGAAAACTAACTCTGTTCCTGCTTGTGTACCTCACAGTGCACAGACCCAGATGTTGTTGCTCTCAGTGCTATTGTCACAAAGCAATCCCATTTTTAATTCCTACATAAAGCTTGCATCCAGAAAATGAAACATCAGTGCTGTGACCCAAAAGATGGAGAACTGCTGCATGGATATGGAGTATGAGAATCAAGCCATGAAAATGTCAATAAACCTAGGAAATTTCAAGTCTCATATTTCAAGCATTTAAAATGTCATTTTGTGTTACTTCTTATTTTAGAATGCTCCCACAGCAGGCAGAAAGCTAATTGGTTTTCATTTAAGTTGGCAACAAATTTCACCTTGTAGTAACCATGTGCTGGTATGAAGTTAAAGACTAGGATCCTAGGAGTAAAGGTGAAATTTTAGTAACCACTGGATCCCTTAAAAGGGAACACATGTAAAATGTGTGTTTACAGTAGCATCAAAGAACAGTTCACACTACAACAGGACTCATATGGGGCCAAAAGGGAAACCACAAGAATGTTCTGAGATCCCAGAAAAGAAAATCCCGTGTTCTCTGCTGCATAGTGGTAGCACAGGCAAGACCTGATCACCTACACATCTACTGCTAAAGCAGGTTTTTAGCACCTTCCATTCTAAAAACCTGCCAGGGAAAACAGGAATTCAGAGAATAAGTCACCAGGATTTGTAATTCTTCTCCATATTCAGTGCAAAGTAATTGCATGACAGATTGCCATTCTGTTATCTGTGAGCAGGACTTTTCCAAGCTGTGTTCTCAAAGTCCCTCATGGCTCCTCTGTGTTGTTGTATTGACTGATTAAGGGAGAATTTGCTCCTTAAGATATCAATCAGACACTGCCTCAATTAAAAAAAAAAAAATTAAAAAAAAATTTAAAAAATTAAAAAATTTAAAAATTCTACAAAATGTGAGAACATTTCAAAAATTCAGAGAGATTCTAGATTAATCTTATTACAAAACAGAACAGACACATATATTAACTTGCTTTTTATTTTCAGAACGGAAAACATAGCATCCAGAGCAGCTGCAAGTAGCTTGAGAAAGTTTTCCTAAGCTGATGCTAGAATACAGAATTGTTGTTTCCTTGGCATTATTCAGAATTTATTTTATACTGTGATACCTAATTTTGCAATACTCCTTGCTGCTGCTCATCAGAACTGAAGGATGTCTTGCTCTGTTGAATACAACCTGATCCTCTTGGCAGTGACATCAACGGAAGCTCTGCCAATAGGGAAAGGCGTGGTTTGTACCACGTGAAAAAATATTACTGCCTGGAAAATATTTTCTATCTGAAAAAAGTTAACTCCGCTCATTGTTTACACATATAAATGGTCAAAGTACAGAATGATACAAACTAGATCTTGAAACAATGGAACTAAAGGCTTACAGAAGAATTAAATCACAGTTCAGGACCTTCTCTGCCAAGGAAGAACTTTTGTTGCCACATTTGTTCTAGCTTCCACTTGTACCAATTGTAAAACTTTTCTATGTTTCACGTTCAGGCTCACATTTAGCCCAGCGCTCACCAGTACAGAAGTCATCCACGGTCTCCAAAATTCTTCTGCATTCATGGCCTTTTATTGACTGCTAATGGTCTAGGCTAAGAGAGGCCAGGGGGATCATTTAAGTCTAATACATCAGAAAAATGATAGTGATTTGTTCCAAAAAATAGTGGAGAATAAGCACAAAGAAGACAAGCGACCAGCTGCCTGATGTTTCTAAGAGACAGCAGATGCTGAAGGATAGTTATCCACAGCCCAGGTTTGATTCCATTGTATCAGATTCGCAGTACTTGCCAGTGAACTTCAGCAGTGCATGGATCTGTGCTCCATGTGTGAGGTTCTCATCGATTTCAGCAGGAGTAATGTGCACAGAATGAAGACAGAATATGGTCTGAAGTGGTGCTGAAATACTGCAGCTGTGATGTGTGACAATAACCATTTTATAAGAGACATAAAAATCTCAGAACTGTTCACCAAACTCTGCATTGCAGACCAAGTCATCCTCATTTTAAAATGAGTACATTTTTTCAGCTATGTTATGGAAAAGATTACATATTGGACAAGCTAAGAAGACAGACAACTCAGATAAAGCCTCAGAAAAGACTGACACTCTCTGCACAGGTAGAGCAAGATGACTGAAATTAAAAATTACAATCTTTAGGCACAAACTACCACTGATGACAATTACAGAGAAACCTTTGGTCAAAGGCTGTTATACATGTTTCCTTAGGGGAAAAAAAATAAACAAAAGAGATACATAACTTACTTGCAAGTGAAGGAAAGGCCCTTGTTCCTGCTGCATCTCTTTGCACATTGCTCTGTGGTATTTAACAGTTTCGTTTTTACTTCCAGTGTTTTGTTTACTTTAATGAGCATCAGCTCTCCTGTTTTTTTGAAGTCATGAAGAGGATTTCTCTTTTTTCCTTTACCCTCTAAAAAAAGAAGTAAAGAAGAAAAAAAAAAAAGCCAACAACAAAATAAAACACGGTAAAGAAGAGTGCTGAGATTAAAAATGGCATTAGATATTGATAACATTTTCTAGGAATTATAGCATCTTCAGTACCTAAAGCATAGAGAATCTCACAAAAATAGGGTATAAGCACATACCGCAGAATAATTGATTATTTTAAGTGTTGATTTCCATTTTTAAAACCAAAATAGTAGGAAATGTAGCAAAATCATTTTCAGCTTCAATAAAGACTTGCATAATGCTGTAAAAGAGTAAGAGGAAAGTTTCTCACCCTTTATAAATTTTTTTCAGAACCTCCAAAATATGCCTGATAATTACCTGAGATCTGGTAAATAGTTCCATTAAAAACTCAAATGAAAAACAGTATCACTTGCTGAATGCAAAAAAAAATGTTCTTAAAACAATAAACATCACAAATTACGAAAAGAAGTGGATTCTGGAAGTGAAAATAATCATTTGTCCTCTTGCTGCTCCACTGAGGTCTCAGTGTGAGTGTTGTGCCCAGTTTAAGTGTGACTGAACTAGAGTTGTTAGCTCACAGAAAAGATGATAAGGTCAAACAGAGGCCATAGCACGGAAAGAGTCTGCAGTGCTGCAAAGATTCCTGCAAAAATGAACACACTGATCTTGTTTCCATGTCTCTATTAAAAGGGCCAGAGGAAGAGGTATAAAATGGAGTGAAGAAGATTGGCTAGAGATGTTTGGCTAAAGTGCAAGAGGAAAGGTCTTTGATATCTGCAAGAAAATTGCAGAATTTTCCCAATATTTACTTATATTTTTACTTTGCATTCCATGAAAACCAGTCTGCCAGTGAAGGATACTCCATCATCTGTGAAGGTAGATGAGTACATCTGGAGAGCAATTGTCCCTGTTCTGTCAGATGATTAACATAGGGAGAATAAATTGCCCTGTGGATCTGTTTCTCCTGTTTCACTCAATGATCCCAGATGATCTTTTTGGAGTAGATCGCTTATCCATGTAAGGTTAGATAGATTCCTCCTTAGTTTACAAAGTAGATAATAGTATTTTCCATAACTTATTTCCATGTAACTGTATTCACAGCTGTCCTTTCATTTTTCTCTACAAACTCTGCAGCAATAACAGAACACAAATGCTCAGGTTTAATTCATTAAATTTTGCTAGAGCTTTTCCAATATATAAAACCTCAGTCTAGTGCTCTGAATAGATCCTCATGCATGTGCAGAGTGCACTTAGGCCAGCAAAGTTTTGCTTGGTGCACTCTGCAGAAGCTCAGAATAACTGTAAATTGCACTAGCTAAGACTCTGGAGGAGTTACTGACAGCTCCACATAGTGAAAACCCAAAGAGAGCTTAGGGGTGTTCCCTTTGCAGAACTTCCATTCTGATCTCTCAGTTCACATTTTCACTGGATTCAGCTAAATCACACCTCTCAGTGGTGAGTTATCCCTAAGACACCTAGAAATACAACAAATACATTTACATTGGATCTCATTGAGCTTCAGCTTTAAAAAAAAGAAGCAAAACAAGGGAGTAGAGTATCTCTTCTGTAACATCCCTATAAACAATCTTCACCCCATCCTCCTCTCTTTCTTTTTGAACTGATGAAAGTAAACTATGCTACTCCCCAGCAACTAATAGCTCACAGTTTTAATCCCAATCACAAAAATGTTAAGGAAAAAAAGAATTTATTTAACTTTAAATATAATTATTATTACATGAAGAAAGTTTTTATTAAAAAATCAAATGCTAATAATTTTGGTGTTGTGTTAGGGACTCAAATCAGCTCTCTTAAGCATTTTCAGCCTTCTATCTGTGCAGCGAACACGCACTTAAAATGAATCACTACTTAGGGAAATATTATGAGAACGTCCTCATCTTAAGGATCAGCATCCAGTTACTGGAAACGGTTGTGTCTGCATGGAAGCTGCTTTACTTTTTGTTGTACCTGTGATAGAGCCAAAGTGCTGCAAAAAGGATTGCATTTGCCTCTTAAGTCAACCACAGAAAAACAAATCTTCTGTAAAGATTTTGTGGTGTATTTCTCAATCTATTATCTTCCAAGACATCCTTGTTAGTTTTATGTTGTCTCAGCCAAGACTTTTATGTCAAGTGGCGGTAAGAATCTGTACAGAAATATCAAAGTATTTTCTTTTGGTTCGTGATGCTAACATTTCCCATCTACTGATAAGCGTCATTATCTTAATTCCCAATGATAACAGCTTCTTAAACTCACCCGCCAGCATGCAAGAATATGATTTAAAAAATCAAGAAATTCTGTTCTTCCTGAAAAATATGGTACAGAGTTCTGTTTTTTTTTTTTTTTTGTCCTTCTTTTCCTAGCAGTTGTCCAAAGAGGATTATGGGTTTGATCTTGCATTTAGCAATTCATAACAGCCTGATTTACTTTAGCTTTCAAACAACAACATTCTATGTCTTGCCTATAATCCAAAAGGCAAAGGGCCAAGTGCATCTGTGGTGTGACTGTTAGAAACAGCAGAATAATGCAAAGCACTTCTTTTACAATTCTCACAACAAAATATATAAAAATAATATTATTTTTGTGTCAAATTAGGTGCCTTTATTAATAAAATATTAGCTCAAATAGTGCGACAGGCATGGTCTACATTAAAGGTTAGTATGCAGTATGCTATAACTAATGCAACTAATTTGTGATTGCCATTCATTTCAATTTTTTAAACTTTGATTAATCAGGATTTCTGCTCATTTTGTGGGCTATGTCCTCTGATGTTCCCTGTAGTTTCATATCACATTACCAAAGAATTTTGACATTCCACTTACATTTGAAAATAATAACAGCTGATTCAAACACAAAGGAATCCAGTCCAATATGAACCAACATTTTTTTCTTCAACAGAAACAACCACTAACTAAAAATATTTCTTCAGTCAACTTTAAAAAAATCAAAAGGTGAGAGCGATGCCTTTTTCTATTTCTTAGCATGAAGTTGAACAGAAAAGAGAAGAGCTCAGTCCGTGCCCAAGGAAATGGGAACTGACATATTTGCTCTAGTAGGATGCAGCATTGGACAAGTGCTCCATAATCTCATTTGGGTTTTCCACAGTCTCCCTGCTGGAGTTCCCCATTTTCATAAAAGGCTTTAAACATTTACTTAAGAAAAAAGATACCTCAGAGGGAAAGACATTTACCTCGGAGCTACAAGAACTCACCTTTCCATTCATTTACTACATTTTCAAATGAGGCTTCTGTACAATCTTCTCAGACAAGAATCATTGACTGATACTGCTCAAACTATAGGACACCCGGAGGACAATATTTCCAACAATACTTGGAGCAGTTCCAGTCCATGTCAAATAATCTCAATAATCAGAGATAAAGAAAATTGCCATTCTTCAGCATTTTTGTAAGAAAACTCTCCAGCAAGTTGCGTGCCTGTATTCGAGAAGCTGCTGAACTTTATTTTAATTATATTTAATGCTGCTTAATTTTAATTATATTTTTACAAAACAGAACCAGTAGCAGAGAACCAAGAGCAATGGATGCCCCAGTATGCAATATCATAGAAAGGCACTTTCTTGATTAACAAGAGAAGCAGGTTTGAACCAGCAAAGGTATTGCTATTTTGATCTCTCTTTCCCTCCGGTTATTCTCTAATCACTTTTGCATAGAAAAATGACAGCAAAATGTCTTCTTTTTTCTCTTCTGGCCTTGTGTCCCACACCAAAAAAGGGCTTTCAGCTCCCAAACCACCACATCACTCAGTTCTGAAACTACCCGATTATGTTCTATATCTCAAAATAAAACTTACACCTTGCAGAAACCAATTGGTCTGATACTGAGCTATATGAGAGTCAAGAAATTCAGTATAAATCTAGTTTCAAGTTATTTAGAGTTCATACACCTAAGCAAGTCACATTTGCATCCTCAGGTCTTAGTCCGATCACAAAAAGTATTTGGTTTTGCATTATCTATTTAGTAGGAAAAAACCTAACACAGCAAATACAATGCCTTTGTTGTGGTAATCAAAATAGCATACAAGGTGCCATAGGGCACAAAGACCACCTTTGTCCATTATAATGAGATCAAAACATTACTTGTGTTATCTACAGCAAAATTTTACAAGGAGATTACCTGACTTTATCTGCTTCATTGGTAATCTCTTTCTCCTTCTTCCACCACTCCAGCTTTTTCTAATATAGATATATATTTTGGGCTGCAAAGTTATGGTCTTAAAAAGCACAACTGGAGCATACTGGCTGCCTCCCCTAGAAAAATCTCTACTTATATGGACTTGTTACAGACTCTACAAATGTTTTATTAAATACCAGTTATGATGCATTCAGCATGTCAGCTTCCAGGGTTTCCAAATTTCACTTTAGTCTAGGTAAAATTTAGTACTTTCTTAAAGAAACACATCTTGAAGCCTCCTGATAATGTAAGAAAGCTTGTTCCTTTTGTTTCTTTCTAATTTTGCATCCCACTTTATTATACAGAACAAAACCATCAAAAATTAACACCAGGTTTTCCAAATGGGAAGATAAATACATTTAAATTAAATATTTATGTTTAAATTAAGATTCTTAATGAAAACTTGGTGCTTTGTGATTGAGCTTTATTTCCCTTTTCTGTTTGTTTAGACTTGCAGAACTTGAGCTTTTTACTATTTATTTGCTTTGCTGAGCTAAACTTTCAACTGTGTGGGGTAATGAGTTTACTTTTTTTCTGTTATTACATTTGCTTATAAAAATAGGTTGGATACAGGTCTTCATAACACGAATGGAAAAAAGACCTTTTATAACTTCCAGTTTTTAAAAGAGTATGAACACTCATGTTAACAGCATCACTGTTCTTTGCTTTTCAGATGTCAGAGATGAAGTAAATCTATGGCAAAATAAATCAAGAAAATGAAGATACCTGAATTCTTCAGACTAGCAGATGCTGTCAGAGAACTGCAGGAATCAACTCCAGTCCTTCCAAATGGAGAATGAAATACAAAATAACATGGCATGGGGAGAAAAATTTAAGAGAGAGAAATTGTCCACATGCTGTGCAGGAAGCACAGAGAAGTTGATGATTCAAAATATATTCCAGTGAAGAAAAACGGTCATATAAAGTGACATAATTATTTCAGAAATGTAAAACGGACATAGGCTATTTCTTTAGTATCAACTGGCATTTCAGATCTGTGTTTAATATTTTGCATCATGTTTGTAATGAAATTAAGTCACTTGACCTTGAGCAGTCAACAGATGGACTAATTAGAGATTGACTTATTTGTGTTATAATTAATAACCAGGTCAGAATGCTAAAATGACATTAGCTATTAATTTAATTTTGCAAACAATCATCACTGCAAGCTAAAGTAAACTGGATTTTCCCAATGAGCTAGGAAAACAAAAAAAAAAATATGAGAGAGGAATTTCATGTGATTTAAAACTTGGGTGCAGGGGGTGGGAAATCAGAAATCTACCATCATGTGAAAGACCTTCAATAAATAAATAAATAAATAAAATTTTTAAAAGGAAGGAAAAGAAAAAAATCCCCAATCTTAAATACACCTGAAATAAATGTAGGAAAGCACAGTTCAACACAACAAACATATCAAACATTTTATCGGGGGCACCATACTTGACAAAAAATGCATGGTAACTTACGTTCCTAAGTTTCAGAATGGGAAAAAAAAAGTGCAAAGCAAAAATCTGCAAAACAATGTATTATCACAGCGTCAGATATATCAAAGCAGAATGCTTATCTCAGTATAAACATTGACAATTTAATACGAAAATTAAAAACAAAGTATGTATATATGCCTAAAATAGCATTTGGCAAAACTTGTGTAATAAGAAAAAATCAATGAGTAGGGTTTGAAACAAAGCAATAGTTCTCATCATATATGGGTTGAAACCCGTATGCAAATACAGTGAGGTGTTTAACTTGTCTATAAAATGTGATAGAAGGCATACTTTTAATTATATTCAATAATGTATTTCCAAGACAATGCTTTTTAAAGGATATAAAATGTCAAGGGTAAACTGCATTCTGGTGTGTGCCTCAGTATGACAGCATAAATATACCAGCTTCATTAAAAAAAGAAAAAGAAAAAGAAACAAACCAAATCTTCACCAGATGGTGAAAGTAGATGTTACTAGATGCTTTTGGATACAACATGCTTAAGTTAACAGTGTGGTCACAGAAATAACAGAAAGGATGTTAAATATGAATGTTGATATTAAGATCATTAATAGGGTCATCACAGTATTGATATCTGTGTGAACAGTAAGAAAGCACTTTTTCAACAAATACCTTCAAGGCAATTTTGTCTCTTAAGTCATAACAGAGTCACTCTGACAAAAAGAATTAATGCTCAACACTTTTAACTTACTTTCATTTACTCTGACTTTTCCTTCTGCCTGTTTCAGTATCAGAAATGTCCATATTCCTGGCTAGAATGCAAAAAGTGAACACCTTTTCCAAATGACTTCCCACTTGTGGGGAAAAGGAAAAAAAAGAAGGAAGAAAGGCAGACCAACATAATGAAAAACTGGAACAATCTGAGTTGTGCCCAAGAAAACAACTTTGTAGATTGGGTAGGCTTAAAATGCCAGATTAAGTTTAATGCTGTTATTTATGTAAGACAATAATTTGGCGTAAAAGAAGTTTACCAACCATACCCATAAAATCTGCAGTCAGCTGTGTAGATGGAACGTCACCAAAATAAAACCAGCTGTCCAAGAAGGCATCTCTAGCTTGTCAAAACTAAACAGTTTCCAAGAAGTACCTGGAGGATGATGTGAATATTTTAACTTCTGAAATTTATTTTCTTGGCACAAGAGCCTCATGGAGAAAAAACATACAATTTTTAGAAAGTAGTTTGAAATATATATATAACTATCCATATAATATCTATATATAATAGATAATGATTTCCTTATTTCTACATTGGCTCTCAGTCTAGTTGTTGAGCAGATTCAGGAAATGCAAAAAGATATTTCTTTCTGGCTTTGCATTACCACTCACACACACACATCCACACCCCCTTATTAGAAACTGCAAAGACTACCATGCAACTGGGAACTCAACTTCATGTTTATTCTAAGTCCTGCCTTTGGAACCCACTCCTATAGTCAGCATGAAAGCTCAAGGAGCTAAGGATAATGCTAACAACTGATAGTGTATTCTAAAATTGGATGGTAGCTGCAAATGGACAACCCTTTTCCTTCCAAGAAAAGGTTATCTGCTCAGCAGGATGCTGGGACCCACTGGCAGAAACAAATGTGCTGCAGTTTGTACTCTGACTTACTGTATCTAACCTCTGGCTAAATTACTGAGAGGATTTTCCCTTGTAAGATTTGTCCTTATGCATTGTGCACAAGTATTAAATCCCCACCATTTCCCGTTGCATATCACAATCTTTACAAGCACTTGGTGTCTCCTTCAAGGCACCCAGCACGTTGTGCCCTTCCTTTGTGATGGTATCCCAGCCAACCAGAATTCTGGGCATGGAGCAAGGGGTAAGGAGAAGAGCACAAGCAGGCAGGGCAGGGATTTGGGCATAACAAAGAATGACAGATGGCTGAGGGCAGCAAAACAGCCCCTGTGAGGAGTGATGAGAGCCTTGCTGCATGTTGTATGCATGAAAATAGTGCCGCTGGCCAAGGCAGCGAGTCATAGGAAAAGCTGGAGCTGAGGGGGGACAGAGGGAGCAGCCAGTCCCCAGCTGGGCCAGCAGCACCGAGGACTGCCAGGCACTGCTGGGCTCATCAGACAGAACATGGGTGGAGGCCCACAAGCCACTGAAAACTACAGCTAGATTTTGCCAACACATTTGACTAATCTAGAGCATGTTCCCAGCTCTGCTTTGCCGCAGTGCTGCTTTGCATTTATGTACTAATAACAGTTGGGAACATCTCTACAACCCTCTGAGGGCACTGCCACGAAAACCTACAGGAAAAGATGGGGTAACAGTGAGGATGTCCTCACCCTTTCCCAGTTTTTGTAGCTGCCATACTTCTCCCACTGCAAGGTTCAAATTTTGCTTGCATTATGGCACTTGTCCTACTATCCATGCTTCCCAAGTAAGCACGGAGATCAGTCTTTTCTCACCTCCACGATCAATCTATTCTCACCTCTGTGCTGCCTTCCAGTCTCTGCGATTCCACCCCACCTCAATGCTGATGGGGAGAAAGTGAAATTCCAACACTCATCCAGTACAAGTAATTGTAAAACATTCAGGGCAATGCTTTTTTCTCCACATCACGCTTTCCCTCAAAAAGAGGCCCAGTTATCCTGGTTTCAAACCTCCTCGGAAAAGTTTGAAATGCTTAAGTGGCAAACTAATGTTCAGCATAAAGATCCGAAAGGGAGATATTCTGCTCTCTGAGGGAGACTGCACATTTCCCTTCCAACCCTGGCCTCAGTTGAAGTATTACAATAATGACAGATGAGCTCCTCCAATAAGAGGCTTTCCTTTCCTTGACTTCAGCGGTCAATTTTCCAGAGTTTTACGCAACATTTTAATCTCATGTCTTTCAACTCTGTATTCTCCCTCTATGTTGCTTATGAAAATGGCATTAATAGAAACAGAAAATCTGTTAAGCAGGGTAAGTGCTGTGTTACATGTGAGAGCAAAACAAGCAGCCCCTGGCACTGAGCACCAAAAGGATTCCATTAAACAGAAGGAATACACTCTTCCAACTGGCACAGTATCATTTCACTATGTTGACAGTATATAGTATAATGATTATCTACAGCTGGGATGGGAAAGTATAAATCACATTAATTTTTAAAAATATACTTAGCAATGCAGACCCCAGGAATACACAACATTCATAAATCGATTATGGCTATGGGATTTGATTTTATTTTTCTTTAAGCAATAATGATATATAGGAACCAAGTGCAACTCCCACATCTTCATCAGCAACTTCTTCAGATCATCCAAACTACAGAAAGTGATTTAAATAAATTTAAATAAACACACTTGGCTGACAGTCCTCTCACAGAAAAATGTACCTTTAATTTAAATAAATCTTTAACATTCACTCTTTTGCAACACGCCAATCTACTTGTTGCTTTGATTTAAAAGTCATTTTTAGTTTCACTAGATGAACATTATTAAAGAGATACTTGCCAAGAATACTGAATAATAAGAATATCTGAACAAGAAAGAAAACTCCTTGATAAAGTTATTAGCTACAGACTAATTTCTTTGTGCAAGTGACAGAGACTTACAGGAGATTGATAATGACTAAGCAAGCAGTCTATAGGAAGCATGCACATTTATCTTCCATCAATCACCGTCTTATCTTCTACATATTAAAAAGAAACTCGGAAACTGATAGTGTAGACAGCTTGCTGACATTTAAATTTCTTGCATTTTCTTCACCCTCCTTTTTCTTTACCCTTTAATAGGATCCAACTGTATAAGTCAGCAACTTCTGTTACACAGGACATTGTCTTCGCACAGAACCTAGGCCATGGGATTACAAACCCAGAATATCCATTCACAGAAGAAATTATATTCATCATTATTTACATTTGAAATCAGATTTGATAGAACAGCACTAGAAGTATGGACATGCAAAAGACTTGGCTTCTTATGTTTTAATTCTGTTTTCATCATTTAGCTTGTTTTTCATACCTAAAAATAATCATATGTAGGCAAATCCTAATCTTTCTTAGAAACATCCCAGTAAAAAGAATTCAACATCCCATACAAAGACAACATGTATGTTTACAAAGCAATCCTTTTCAGAAATGACCCTGAAATTTGTATTTCCAGAAAGAAGTAGCACAACTTTCCCTTACAGTGTAAATATCCAGACACTTTTGTTGAAGATCATGTATTTTTAGAAACAAGGAAAGCAAAATGGCAGTGTGAGATAAGAGTCGTCTTTCTTGCCAATAAGGAAAACAATAAGATTAATTAATATTAAGGCAGATGGGGAAGGAAAATTAAGAAAGGCAGGGTTGTCAAGAAATTGTCACCATGAGAGCTGGTCAGAAAACAAGTTCTACTCTGAAAAGCTCTGAAGTTTTGGAAATTTAAGTTTTCTCCTCATCAAGGTGAACCATTCACTCCTAAACTGGAGAGCCCAGTGGATAGGGCACAACCCTATTTATCAGCCCAGGCAGTACAGAAGGTGTCTCTCAGCCTCTCCCATTGGAATATTAGATAGATCCAACATTCACTGAACTTGGTTAAATACAGACGAGCACTAAGAGCCTACAGTCAGGGACAACAAGGACTTTCTCTCATTCAAGAAAAGCACCCTGACTTATCATGAGAGCAAAACGTGACCTAGCTTCTTATGAGCTTGGCTATAGACCAGTTGTGTGCCTTTTGGCCCATGGAATAAAGCGAGTTTGTGGGTGTGTCTGCGGTGTTTATTTTGCTTTTTTTTCTAACTAGCCCATCAGTTGATGAGCTTCTGTTACAGGTGAGGGTTTCTCAACAGCAGGTTACCACCAGCTTTTGGCAATGTTCCCTGATGCATATTTCTCTGTCATTTGATTTGAAGGAAACAAACATAAGAAAGTTTCTCTTTAACAGGAATTATTTTTGTGAAAAGTTTTGATGTATCAGCATTTTCCAGTAAAAGAAACCCAAAACATTTTCTCAGAAAATTCCTAACCAGCTCTAGTCATCACTTTTCAGAGAAGCTGCATGTCCAAAAACTGGAAATTCCAATGTACATGGAAAAGGAGTTCAGAAAAGTATAGTATTATAGTGTCTGTATCTCTGTGTCACCTGCTAAAGAATGCCTGTGAAAACAATATCCTCAGTGAGCAGACTGAGCACAGAAGCTGTAATGAGATTGTTCAGCATCCTACAGAACCCCACTCTTGCTTGCAGGGGGAAAACAACAGGTTTTACCGCATGTGATGCTGCCAGTCTGTTTTTTACTTGCCCACTCAGATCACAAAATATTCCACTTTGAAATCCCATTTCAAAATATTTATTTTTTTAACTAGAAAACATAGTTACATCTCGGAAGCCATCAGCTTTCCTTGCCATACACTGCCTGATGCCCTCAGATATTGCCCCAGAACCCAGCTGCCACAGTTCCCTGCCCTTGCTCTGCCAGCTCCTGGCAGATTCTTTCCCTGAATTGTGCCTGTCCTTTGTTTCTGTCTGTGCAAAGGTCTGACCCTAACAATGTTGCCGGAAGGAAGGAAAGGTTTGTAGAAAGCTTTACAAACTTTTTTCCTTAAACGTCTTCCCAGAGGGCCAATAGAAAGCACGGAGTTGGCTCTTCAGATATCCAGTCCAGGGGGGACACTTCAGGAAAGAAATTCAGCTAAAGAGCATCCAGCACTTGATTAGTTATTGTTTGTTCCTTGCCCCCCCTCCACCTCCCGGATTTCGGCGGGAACATCTAATGAAATTACAAGTATTTCAGTCTGGAAATAGCACGTTCATGCTGTTGAACTTCAGCAATGACATTCCCGTTCAGCAACGCACTATCCCGTTCTTTGGGTACTCCTTGCCAACTTCTGTTATTTAACATTTATTCTACCACTGGAAATTAAGGATGCACGGTCGTGTCCTGATAACGGCCGGGAGCACCTCTGGTCAGTGATGAGATTTCCTTCCCCTCTCTCCCGGTTTCCAGGTCTGCCCGTTCTGAGCGAGCCCCGCG
>VZTF01002612.1:1826447-1854163 GCA_013397755.1 Cnemophilus loriae | reverse complement strand
CTGCGACCTGCGGGCTGCGACCTGCGGGCTGCGACCTGCGGGCTGCGCCCGGCGCGCCGCCCCAGCACCCTCCCTGCCGCGGCCGAGCGGGGGAGAGGGGATGTGTTGCGGCTGCGAGGCGGACGGGGGTCGCTAGCGAAGTGATAGAAGAACTGACCTGCCGCGGGGATGTAGGTGGGCAGCAGCAGCAGCTGGTGGAGCAGCAAGGCTGGCAGGAGGTGGGTGGCCCGCATGGTGCTGGCGGCCCCCCCCGGCGGCTGGCGGGGAGGAGAAGGGGAGATGGCTCCTCGGAAGGACCCCGTGCACCGCCGGTCACTCGAGGAGGCAGAGTGAGCCGAGCTTTTTATTGCGATGATCTAAGTTTGTTGGGTGATTAACTGGAAAGATCTGGGTCCCAACTCCCTCTTACGGTAAGAAACTGTTTAACAACATCCCCTCTCTGCCTCTTCTTCTCCTCCCCTCCTCAGGAGCTGCCTCCCCTCCCTCCCGCCTCTCAACCAGCCCAGGGAGAGGGCTTCCACCGCCTCATCCCTCCCTCCCTCCTTCTCCCCCGCCTCTCTCCATCCCGCAGAGGCTCGGGAGGAGCCGCCGGGCCGGGCCGGGTGCCTCAACTCCTGCCCTGGGGCTGGTGTCTCCTGCTGCATGGTTCCCTCACAGCCCCCACTGCCATCTCACCTGCAGCCGGAACAGACCTCTCCTTCCCTGCAGACATTTCCCTTCACAACGTCCCGCTTTCTGCACCTGCCCCTTGGCCTCATCCCCAGGCAGCACCTTCATCCATAGCCGTTTCACTGGGATTCTCCCACCCCATGGACAATGTTGCCGTAAGGAAGCAC
The DNA here is from genome assembly GCA_013397755.1 of Cnemophilus loriae. Classification (NCBI taxonomy): domain Eukaryota; kingdom Metazoa; phylum Chordata; class Aves; order Passeriformes; family Corvidae; genus Cnemophilus; species Cnemophilus loriae. The sequence goes on along the minus strand of VZTF01002612.1, from coordinate 1,853,327 downwards.
CTTTCCTCTGACCTGCCTACGGCTGCCCCCAGCCACCAGCCTGGCCTTTCCATCACCTTCTTTGGCTATCTGACAAGTGCCACTTCCCCAAAATTGTGGCAACTCTGGGGAATTTAAAGGTCAAGTATCAGCTGCTGGCATCACTCCATGGAGACAAGCTTCAGTCCAAAGTGATGCCTGACCTTCCTTCTGTTGCAGGCAAAGTCATTGTAATTCCTTTCTTGCACTTCATTTTAACCTCATGGAAGCAATGACATTGGGTTTTGTTTAAAGTCATGAGACCGGCCTTCGTGACACGCAAGTGTTCGAAAATAAACACTTGAGGAAAAGTTTTGCTTTAATTTAAACTGTTTCTTCCTCCCACGCATGCACCTACCATCTAGGGCAGGAGTGTGTGACAACAGCGGAAACTGTTTCCCTCCATTTTCAATGAATAAACCAGAGACCTGCATGTGGCCCCATGCCATGTGAGTCAGAAAAATGTGTCTCCTTCCCAGCCTAGATGTGCCTGTATTGATGATTAGTGCCTTTGCGTGAAACAGCTTTTCTTGAAAAAATAGTATTTGTATATTGTTTCCCAATATACAAATAACTTTTAATCAAGTATTTCCAACATATGCGAGTGAGTTTTTTTACCCAGTTTGTGCCCAGTGGCAAAAGATAAAATTATTGTTTGGGAATTACTGCCTTACTAAATGAAAGTAAGGCGACAAAAGCAAGTTGAGAGAGTCTGTTAAGAAAATATTTTGAACATTTGGCATTACAGGAAAAACACATTTGTGTGAAAAAAAATACTTTCTGTTGCAGAATGAGAATTATTTCTAGGGGTTTTAGTTGATTTTTTTTTGCTGTCCTTGTTTTTCTCCCAAGAATAAAAGTTAATTTTCAGGAATTTCTTGGAGATGTACAACCTGAGAAACAGAGAACATGTATTCCACTGGCCAACAACCTTGTGTGGAATCCTTGTCCACTGCGACTGATAGAACATGGATAGCTTGGGTTTTGTTTGCTGATTTTCTCCCTGCCAAAGATAGGCATAAGTATAAACAAAAAGCAACAAAAATAATCATATCACCATTCTGAGCCCAAAATAGCCACATTCTGTTAACCAGATGTATTTGACTTGTTGTCCATGCATGTGTTGAGTGACCTTTTTTGCAGATCACAGAATCATGCACCATTAAAGTCAAGTAGAATTTTTTACCACTGACTTCCCTGGGGGGAATCTTTGGCCTGTATTCAGATTCCTCCTAAATTTTGGGAAGATTGCTGTTGTGTCTCTGGAGGGCTAGGGTGCTCCTTAATGGAGGAAATATTCTGCTACGTGGATTCCTATTATTAATACATAATCTTGTGGCTTATTTACGATGTGTCTCAGTTCTGTAGGAGGGCTCAAGTCCTGGTCATAAGCTTCTTTGGCTGCATATGTTGTGCTGGGCAGGTGCAACTCCATGGTCCTGTTTCTCCATTTGTCCAGTTTTGGGGAGCTGCTGGAGGGCACCTCTGCCTTTTACATAGGCCATTTATATCTCTCCTCAGTGGAAACCAGGGCACATGGACTAGAGGGCCAGGGACTGAAGGTACGTTAGGAAGGGAAAGATCCTATAGGTTCTCTATTCTAATTGTAGGCAGTCAAGACAAAGATTTGCATCTGGATCTGTGAAATGAAAATGCTTTTTGGTGCTGCATCATACACTGCAAAACGTAGTATGATTCTTTTTCTGTGTCTTCTTGCTCTATATATTTTCATAACCGAAGCGTAATATTTTAGCTCAATTCAATCAAATTTTTCCTTGAAATGAATTTTTAATATGAAGGAAAGCTGCAAAAATTGCATTTTCTTGCTTAAATTTTCTGAAGGAATTCCGTGTTCAGTTTCAGTCTGCACATAGAATAACTAAAAATTAAAATACAATATTCAAAAGGAGTAGGTTTTTTCAAGAATATTATGTTTTCTGACCTTTTGAGGGCATGTTTTTTGACCTATAAATATCTTTCTCTATTTCTGTTTTTGGGGCTTATCTGAGAGTGGGGATTTTTGGGTCATTGGGTTTTTTTATTTTTTTTTTTTTTCTATTCTTTTTTGGCAGCTCTGCAAACTTGCTCTGATAACCTGGCTTTCAAATCAGTGTAGTTCTGTATTAGGAAAGTAACATAACATTTCTGTAGAAGTTATCTAAAAAGAAAAGAGTTACTGCACACTTTACCAAAGATGTATTTGCTCTGGACTGCCTACATGAGTGAAAAAGTTTGAAAAACTTTATTTTGGTTGGAAAAGTAAGCAGACATGACCAAACACATAGAAACTGCTATTTTTATATCCTCTTTTCTGACCATAACCACAGTTGAATCTGTTTTTCAGATGTAACTTGCTATTCAGAAATGTTAGATATTCACAGTTTGGGCAGCAATTTTTACATGTACACAGAATAATATTAAGTCACAATTAGATTTAAAGAAAACTTTTCTAAATGAACCAGCATCTCTCATATGAAGCACTACTTTTGCTCAAAATAAATCTTTTTACTTCTTGATTTATCTGGTATAGGTATCACTGTGGTAAAGTCCTATTGGATTATAAGCCAAATAAAATGAGTAAGTGCTTGCAGTAATCGTTGTTAAAAACAAAACTGATAGATGAAAAAGTCTCAGGCTGCCTGAGTAGTTTAAACCAAGCAATTGTGCTTCACATTTCAAGCAGGATTAAGCTTTATTGTCTTTTTTTTTTTTATAACCAGATCTTGAGATTAGGAAGAGAAAAGATTGTGGTATGGACCACAAGATTTGACACTGCTGGGAAGAGCAGAGTTTAAGCAGTTGCAGCACATGACAGGTGTCAGTACTTGCTGAGGCACCTCAGCCCAAGCCCAGACTCTGGGAACGTGTGCTACTTTCCAAGATAATCCCCATGCCTTCTTCGTGCAGAAAGAAAAGGGAAATCAGGCGTGAAAACTGAAAGGAGGAGCGGGAAGAAGTGGATAACAAGATCCACACAGGGGAATTGATGTCCAGTCAAAAGCAAAGGCTCAGAAACTTCACTATCTGCTATTCTAGATTCAGTCCAAAGGACTTTGCATGTTGTCATGCTAAATGTCGCAGATCTGACCTGCTAGTCCCAGAGGGCAGGTTCACCACACCAGTCAGGTGTGAAGAGCCCCGTGCAGTGAAGTAGGGCAGTGTGGCACCTCACATGGGGCTACTTGTTGATCCCCTGCCAGGGAAATCCAAGAATGAAGATGAGCTCCAGAGCGACTTGGTTGGACTTGGTTCCACCCATTATAATTCACCTGTGTTCATAATATTCAAACATACATAATTTACAATTCTTCTTGCACCCAGAGTCCGAGGTGTTCAGACCTGGTTGCTAAACCCAAGTCAGTTAATAGCATAAATCCTTTTCGGTTTTCCTGCGCGGGACACATGGCAATTACTTTTCTCGTACATGCTACATGCTAGCTTAGAAGAGTTAAGATGACTAACAGAACAATTTTCTAAGTTCTAGTGTGAAAGTCATTTAAGTCATTTATGGAATGGTACCCGAGGGCAGCAGATAATAATGCAGCCCACCAGAAATTACTATTTCTAATATTTGGGAGGAGGGGAAAAAAAAAAAAAAGAAGAAATAAAGAAAAATGCAAGAATATATACAGCACATTGTTAGTAGGAAATGTCTGTTAAACTTTTATCTAATTGAAATTTAGATATTTCCACACATAAATGTTTTATCTCTAAGGAGATGTGCATGCAAAATTACTATTTTCATTAAAATTTCCAGTAATAGCCATTTGAAGTTTTGTGGGATGTGCTGCACTATGGTTATGTGTGTTTTGAAACACAAAAAATCCCTCACTCAACTCAAAGAATTTTGTTCCTTTTATATAATCAGAGTTTAGGTATATTGATGAAGAATGCTAAACTTTTTGTTTATGTTTGTTTTTTTCCTCTGCTATTAGTGTCTGCAGTGCCAAGAAAGTCTGGAAAGAATAAACATCATTGGTAGTACTGGTAAATAGATTCTATCATACTTTGTATTACTCAAGGCCTAATTTGAACTGCCAACTCTTTACAATAGCTTTTTATTTATTTTTTTTTTGTCAAGAATGTTAGAAAAAATGAAACTCTCTGTGACCTCAGTCTACTAGAATTAAGCTGTGGTACTGACCTTTGGAAAAAAAAAACCAGAATCTCAATATGTTTGATATGAAGCAACAGCCCTAGAAGCCCTTAATTTACATGCTATAGTTAAAGTTATTTCTCTGAGGATGTGGTTTTTTGTTTCAGAAAGTCTTCATTCCTTTGCATATTTAGGTAAAGTACAAAGCTTGACCATGGTCAAGGAAATCTACATTTGTATTTGCACTTTTTTCTTCATTGTTGAAAAGCTTGAAAATATCTACCTAAAATATTTAACCACTAAGACAAACTCCAAGTCACATTGTCTTTAGAATTACCTGCCTTTTAAATCAGCTTAATGATTTTAGTGCCTGAGGTAAGGTGTGTATATATGTCATTTGGACGATCTATTAATGCTTTCTTTTATATGTACAAATAATTCACCCCCCTCTTGCGTTTTTTGAGGTCAGTGAAAATCAAGAGCGTACTTAAGTAAAACCACTGAACATCCCTGGCTGAATACTTTTTTCATTTAACTGGCTAAACCATAAAACTTAGGATAATTTTTCTAAGATCCCAAACTGGAGAACAATTTTTGCATTTCCTAGAGCATTTTTTATTTTCAGAAATTGCTTTTATTTCAAAAATATAGTAAACTTCTGATGGATTTCAAATCAGGACATAGTTTTTACCTTGAAATTAAAAGAAAAAAAGATATATAGCATACCATAAAAAAATCCAAATAAACCAAAATTATTTCCAGGAAATTTTTGACAAAAGCAATGCAGAGATGTTAATGCAGTCCCATTGTATTGGTTTGTTCTACTTAAATGTATGCTTTTAAATTGGGAAAAGTTTCCAACAGGTTCTCTATAGTATACATTTTACCCCTAGAGGACGTAAAATGGTGGCAAAAAGCAAAGGATCTTTGTCTTCCAATATGATACTTCTGTAAAAAAAAGTCACTGTCAGATAAGCTGAGGAAACACTACCAAAACTGATGCTGAGAGATCAGATACAATAAAAAAGGTAACATACAGTGGTTTAATAAAAATGAGGTATTGCTATAAAAATGCTATTAATATATCTCAGGCTGGTATAAATTTTAAGAAGTGTTTTCAATAAGTTTAGAGTGCCAAAGAATAAAATTAAACTGGTCTTTGACTGTCGATTGTACACTTTGGAATAACTTCAGCAGTTCAAAAATCCAGAGACAAAAGCCTTAGCTCTTTGAATTCCAGAGACTGAAGACTTCCAGAACTCGCTGTCAAGAGTAAATTCTCTAGGATTTCATATCAAAGAGGAGAATTTCTACCTAGGGTGCTGTTAAAGATTTTAGAAAGAAACCTTCACAGGGATTCATCAGTTTCCTAGCAGTCTCTCAGACATGAGGATGTATTAATAAGAGCTCACAAAAAAATACAAACAAAAAAGAACTCACAATTCATGGCCGTAAAATCCTGATCTTTCCTGGTTTAAGGTTTGTAACCCCACAGACAGAAAGCTTGCCAAGATATCAGAAAAGATGTTATCAAAGGAGAAATCTCAGCTTGACTTCTTTTCAAGAACAAGCCTTGGGTACTTTATTTGAATCAAAGTCTCCGTGTTTGGGATATAAGCTTTGTAATGCAGCTACTGGAAAATAGTCAAGCGGGGAAAAGGGACATGTGGCTGCAGAATCAGGACAGGAACTCTAAAAGGAAGACTAGGGCAAACTGTTAAATTTCTTTGCTGTGTCATTTCTTTATATCCTAAAGGAAAAACCTTTCGTCAGCCCAGCTTCTCCCCTGAGAAGGTATTGCAATACCAGAGGTATTGCAGTTCTGGTAGTGAAATGATGCTGATAACGGTGTGATTGCTCTACATCTGCTGTGCCAATAAAGCATATTCACTTTTCCAGGCTATTTTTAGTATTCTATACTCCATACTATTGTATCTATTTTTACAAAGTTCCCAATCCCGACTTTGCATAGAGATAAACTGTTGGCCAAGCTTTTTTGTTATAGTTGAAATTTGAGCATGGATGATTAGGCTTCACTGCACATTAAACAATGGCAGAGTATATCCTTGCCTTAGCATATTCTGCTGCTGAGGTTTTTGCTACCAATTTATGCAGCAAAAATAAGACTGAAGCAGAATTTGGATATCTATGGGCTGAAGTTACAATTCTAAATCTGTCTGCAGCTTTGCTGAGCTTCGATGAAGTTTTGATCCCATGCTTTATATCAAAAATTAAACATAGCAATTAAAAAAGTTTTGAATTTGGAACGCTACTGCTAGGCCAGCTGGTATGATGGCCTATTTAAATGTTTTTTATTATACTATTAAAAAAGATTTTCTTATTAATAAAATCAGATTGATACATATATACAAACATAAAGCAAAAAAATACTTTTGCAATAGTGGCATAGAAAAAACTGTGGAAAAGTCGTGTGGTTTTTTTCTTTGCTGAATAGCAGTTGTGCTCTACCCTAAACTAAAACACATTATATCTGACTTTGTATTGTTACTGGAAGGTTTTTTTTGAAGTCTTTCTTGCAGTAGTGATATACAGATTAATACTCACTGTAACTCCCCAGATCAGTAACACTTGGTTTTAATCTCAGAATCTGCAGATTAGGTTGAGGGATAAGTCCACATAGACAAGAAATTTTATCTGACAGTAATCAATGAAGGTTGTCTAGGGAAATGTATAAAACCAGAACAAGTTTTCAGAGATATTTCCTAAGAATGTTTTCCAACCTGCCAATGTTTGATGGTCATCCAGCTTTTGGTGCTATGAAATTAATTATCTTCCCAGTGATTTATGACTTTTTTCTCTCTCTGTGCAGAGATGTTTCCCATGTAAACATCTAAGCAAAAATATGAGATGAATCAGCTGAGCAAGGGATTGTCAAATATACAATTTTTTGAGTTTCCTTTTTTCTTCTGGTACAAAATATTTTTTTTCATATACTATGGAAAAATGAATATTCAGAGTTGCAATATTATAACTTTTTCTCAGGAAGAAAGAAAGCCAAACCAAACACTAATAACCCCGTTGTTCTTTACTTGTTTATCATGTGAACTCTTGAATAAACCATTCATGTAAACCCTTGAATAAACAATTTTTAATAAGGAAGTAAAACCATCAATACAGAAAATATGTAGATTTACATACCACATATCTGATTAGCAATTTTTTTGCCGTTCCAATGTATTTCTTCATTTATTCCTAGTGTGTAAACCAATGTGGTTTCAATTGATATATTAAAGAGCAATGGCAATACTTTTTATTTTTGCCTGAGATTATTTTATACACATGTCCTTCAGTTATGGAAACACTTCAGTTAAACCACTGATAATGTGCATTGAGCACCCACAGGAAATACAGGGGTATGTCACTCAGCTTGAGATGAACAATGTTTAAACTATTTTTCTTATAACTGCTCCAAAGGAAAAAAAGTAAAAATCTGGTATTTGTTTCCCAAGATTAAAATAGCAAGCACACTATTGACATTTAATATGTATTTTATGACAAGAAAGTTTGATACAGTCCTATTGAAAAGACTGGTGTAGAAACCTGTCTCTGTATCTGGAAATAATTTTCCAATTTTTATCAGGAGTTATAGTTAATCAAAATGTTGAATGCTGTATATCACATTTTTAAATAACCTTGAGTGCTAATATCTGTGGTAAACCACTTATATGCTTCATTGACAGTAGCTGACAGTGGGTATGGAATTTAATATTTTCTTTCCTTTTCTGTCTTTTTCTTTCTTTCTTTCTTTCTTTCTTTCTTTCTTTCTTTCTTTCTTTCCTATTCATTCTCCTTTTCTCTTTCACTTCATCTTCCTCACTTTCTTTCTCTCCTTTTTCCTTTTCTCTCTTTCTCCATCACAATCTCCCTTTAACTTTCTCCCTACCTTTCTGTTTTTCTTTCTTTCTCTTTCACTTTCTCTCTTTTAAAACTCTTATTAAAACCCCACAGTCTTCCTATGTATTGTCAATTTAAAAATACAGTGATGTGGGCTAAGATTTATGAATTTAATTTTGGCCTATGAAACAAACACTAGAAGAGAAGTTTACCAGAAGAAAAGTTAACAAAGAATCATGACTCCGAGGGCAAAATTTAGTGGTACAATCCCAGAGAGTAGGCATTTTAGGTGGCATACTGAGATATGCTGCCTGCCATCCTGTCCATGGTCTTCCTTCCTGACTTTGCTGATACCAAAACAGCTGAAATGCAGTTACAGTTGAACCAGAGATACTTCTCTGTGGTAGACTTTCAAAGAAACTTTTTAAGGAGGTAAAAGAATACTAAAAGCTTGAAGTGTGCTATCACATCAGTGTATCCACCTAATACAGAAAAAGTACCAGCTCTGTAAAGAGTAGCCTGTTCAAAGATGGAACTTAAAAGCAGGGATCAGCTTTTCTACTCCTCACAAAGATCACATCTGAATAACAGTCACTAGTTGTTCTGTGTGACGCATTTTTAAAGAGAGAACAAAATATGCTCAGAAATTGGGTTATCCTTGGTTATCTCCCATCCGTATCTATGGGACTGCTCATGCTTTTAGATACTTTCTCAAAAGAACTTTCTTGGCTCTAGATATATGGGACTATTTTTATGAAAATAGAGGAGGTACTTCAAAGGATGTTGACTCCGAAATAACTTACAAACTATTAATTAAAAGCTCATAGAGTTTTATCCTGAGTCAGAACACTCACAAAAAAAAGATAAAATATAAATATCTGCCTTGTAAAATCAAGTCTGAATGAAGAGCTAGATTTTGTGATGAAATTCAAAAAAGAGAATGTCAGGATGGAAAAATGCTCATTCAAACTGAAAATCATAGGTCGTCTGGCCAGCAAAAATTCCAGTGAAGTAGCACTCATGGTGAAACAAGTATTCAATCAAATATGACATGGCTGCAGCAGGAAGGAAATAATTTTTCAGCGGTGCATCACTGTTTAAGCCAAGATTGATCGCATACTTGATGGGTATCAAGACAATGACACAACCTTCTAAGTAGGCAAAAATCTCAGCAGGAACAGCAACTGCAGCAAAGGGATAAAGCCGTTTGCTTATTCATTTTATTAAATAGGTAATAGGGCACAAATAATCTGTTTTAAATAAAAGAGTCACTGTGTAATATACAAATGTATTAAGTCAGTGAGAAAAAAAAGTATAGTTACAATAGTCTGTAAAAAAGTGTTCCACTTAGCATGTCTAAATAATAAATGCAGATGTACCATCTGTGTTTGGAATGGAAGGTTGCCTACCCACAAATCCATTTTAAAAGACATTTTTATATATACACCAGGGAACCAGAAGTGAAAATAAGAAACATAAGAAAACTTTCAGATACATTCTAGAGTCTAGGAAGCCTAAAAAAATACTGCTAGAAGAGAGGCAAATCATTACACCTATGATTTTCTTTTACATAGATGGGAAAATATGTATTTCTGCCTGTCACACTGTATTTATGCTATGTTATACCCACATTTCCTACATATTTATGCCTTGTAGTCCTCCAACCTTACCAAAGGAAGTCCAGCTTCCTGGGTGCACATCTCCTCCTGAGAACACCCCTGTTTGTCCCTGAGCTGCCTTGTGGTACCTGTCACGTCCCGCAGCAACAGCTGTGCTGGTGGGTTCGGTGGTGAGCTGGGAACGGCACACACACCATTTTGCCATGTACCATGGCACACACACATTGACTGGTCACAAACAGACAGTAAAACACATAGTGACTCCCTCCTAAAGGATACTTTTCCAATGGAAATGTTTATGTGGGCCTCTCACTTGTACCTAGTCATTAATTGTGGGTTGTATTCATTTCATCTAATGTTAGATGTGCAGGGTTTGGGGATCTAAATCTGAGGTAATCACTTACGTTTCATTGCAGCACTGTTAGAAGTAAAGAAGCATTTGGTTTCACAATCAATCAGCCTGCACAGAATAAATTTCAGGGCAACTTTCAGATTGCCCTCGAAGTATTCTGGAAGCATTTGCTTCCTCTTAGTCAAATGCCCATCTTTCTGAGTGTCTCCAACTTAAATCTTTTTAGCTGAAATTTGCTCATTGATTTTCAGTGCAAGAAGATAAATAAGTTCATAAGAAAAATTTCTAAGAATTAAGGAAATATATCCCAAGAAGCAAAAAGTAGGTAAAGGACTGAAATTGTGTTGCTTGAATGCACCAGAAGTGAATAAGAAAACTATCCCGAAACCAGTGGAAACACATGAAAACTCCATGTTCATATGTTTGTGGTGTAATACAGAACCAATAGGAATTTGTAAGAAATTAAGTAGAATTAATAAAAATCAATATGAATTTGTAAAAAAAAAAAAGGCTAGTAAAGTAAAAATAATAAAAACAACTCTTATGATGATAATAAGTCATTTCCTGTGTAGCCAAGGTTTTGATTAGGTAAGTCATGAGTCAAGAACTCAAGAGGTCAGTGAACCAGTGTTCTGGTCATGAGGACAGCATCCCAAAGTTATAAATAAATCCAGAATTACACATTACCTAATTTTTATGTGTGTATTATCTCTCTGGTGATTTGTGTTGTTAGTGTAGGAATCCATATGGGAACATGTGAACATAATATGTAAATCTGGATATGCATTATGTCCACGAATAAATTTCTTAATCTCATTCATTTTAGTTACTGGTTCCAGCAATTCTAACCCATAACAACCAGAAGGTGTTGTGAGGCTCTGTTCATTCATTAAAAGCATGAAATCTGCTGTGACAGATTTGCATGAGCAGTGCTAGAAGTCTATAAGTAAAATTATGTGCTCATAGGATTATAACCCATACAGGGAAAGGGTTTTTTTTCTTTCTATTTGCATAATCCTGTTTTATAGATTTAAACCATAATTCACTAAACTGGGAAATTCCTTGTCAGCATTTTAGAGTATTAAAACTATTAATGCTTCCTGCACTAATATGATAACTGACACTCATCATCTTCACATTCTTTGATTAAATTATCGTATCTGTTGATTTTAATCCAATATTTAGAAGATACAAGAAATACAGTGTTTCTTAGGTCCTTAGAGACAGAATTTCACTCAGAGTATTTGTCTTATTTTGCTAAGATTAAAACATATTTCTCCCTTGCTATTCTACAACCTTTTGTTTTCCTCATATTACTTTAAGTTTTGTTTTTAGGACTTTTTGTTTTGCTGTGTTTTAAGTCTTCTGCAGGAGAAGGGAAAAAGAAAAAAAAAAGAAAACTGGGATACAAAATAAACACTTCTCAGCTGAACCACTCTCAACAGACTAGCAAACTCCTCCCTTAAACATTCTGATATATGACTGTACATGAAAATCAGATGGGCATGAGGAAGTGATTCCATTTGCCAAATACAGTTTTGATCCATATGGCAAACAGCTGCTGCTCAGATGAGCAAACTTCTGAGAAGCTAATTTGTGAAATCCAAACAGAGGATCTTGCAAAGGTAAATATATCATAGCACCTTGCAGCTTTTATTTGCTCCCATCACCACTGATAATGCATAGTCTCCTGTGACATGCTCTTTCTTTCTCTGCGAGCAACCTGCAAGGCAGGCAACAAATACTCAACGCACAGGATCTGAGTGCGTGCCATGGCTGAAACATGCAGTAAATAGGAAAACAGTTCCTGTAGTCAGCAAATTACCACAGACATTTTCGAGAATTGTGATAATCGTGATCTTAGGCAGAGGACCCCTCCAGAAAGATTTGGTTTGGGTTTGTGGTGTTACCACTGCCACTCAGCGCTAACCTGTTTCTGCCTCAGTGTATCTAAGGGAAAATCTGCCAACTGATTTTATTATGAACAGTTTCAAGGGCTGTTAAATATCCCACCTTTAGCAACTTAGAGTACCTACATGAGCTGAGGCCCGTGGTGTTTCACTGCCTGAAGCTTTTGTAGAAGACCCTAAATTGCTTTCTGAGTCTATAGCAATGTTTGCAAATCTCTTAAGGAGTGCTTCCTTTCCATGGAACAGCCATGTCGTATTTCTTACCATTCACAATGCTGCCTCATGGAGCGCCTGGCTGGACATGTCCAGCATCATATTAATTTGTGGGGAGTGCTGAGGCAGTAGGCTTTGAGTTCTGCACTGAGACACCTTCCAGACTTCTGAAACCATGAATCCAAGCCAATGAGTTGCATGTCTTGTCTCAGGACTTAGGTTTTGGGTGTCCTCAACATCACAGATTTATGCTACGCCTTCCTTATGTAACTTATATAAACATATATAGAGCGATAGCTTTTGCAGAGATTGGATTTACATAGCAACAGGTTGCCAGGAACATGATTTGAAAACAGCAACTACCCTGATTAGTATGTATTTCTCTTTCTTTGTCTTGTAACAATATTTGATGTGCAATTTTTCTTGTCAATTTAAGATCACTTAGAGAGTTCATCTCTTTCATTATAAAATTCAACAATGGCACACGCTTTTTTTCCACAGATGTGATGCAGATATCTGAATTTAAAAAAGTAATAGACTGGGTAGAAAAGAAATAAGATATTTACTGCCAAATTGTCTTTGGAATAAATCCATAAAAACTAAAGAAGGGAGAAAATAGGAAGACTGAAGCCAAAAGGTCAGCTGGAAGGTTTTCCAGTTCTAGTTTGAGCAAGGCAATATCTGAGAAAATGGCTGTGGATACTTATATAATTAGGTCATATAAATATATAACATAGATTTTATAGTAATCACTGCAGTTCATTTTCCGTTTGGTACTTTTTATAAAAAAGATAAGGTAAGAGGATAAAATCAATTATATTTAATTTTCATGTACATATTTGTCAAGAATATTTAAAAGTCAAGTTAGATGCCTATTTAGTTTTGCTTACAGTTCTACTTCATGAATTGTTGGAATATATTCATTTCTCTTTCACTCTTCAACCAGATATAAATCTGAAGACTTTTAACCTTACAATGCAATAACATTTTTAAGAGGCTTAAATTCAAAAGTATTTGTAATTTTTGTCTGCTGTGAGAGAATATTGTTCCATGTCTTTTCCTATTATGAATTTCTTAATTGTATTTTTGTTTCTTTCAGCCTATGGAAACATGTCTACTTTTTGTTCTGGAACCATTAATTAGAAATACTGAACAACATTAGTTCCAAAGAAGTGCACTGTCTCTAGCCTGACAGTTACCTTCACCACAATCTATTGTTATCTTACTTTCACAAATCTGTAATTTTATTGGAGTAAAATTAATAGCTTCCTATCTGGCATGATATCACAATGCTCTTTGGATATGTGCACTGTCTGGAAAACAGTGACATCAAAACTTTCCCACTGGTATGCCTTGATTAACTTTGATAAACTCATTGTGTATTATGTCATTTTCTGTTTATTTTGAAATCTTCAATTACACTTTTTCCAGGTGTTCCATACTACAAAGGTTAAACAATTGTTCGTCAGCCACCCAAGATCTCATTTTTCTTCTTTTAAATACAAATTTTGTGTTGCACAGCTTATAGCTATAAGGTACAATCTTCAACCTAACAGAATCTTTATTATTTCTTGCTACATTCTGAGTCAGTTTTCTTGAAGGTCTGAAGTGATACTTTCCAGCCCTCCCAAATTCAGCATATCACTTCATAACACATGAACACAGAAACCGCCCAAAGACCTGTTGTTGGAGAGACAGGAATTTTCAGACATGAATTAGATCTTAGAGAGTTCGAACTTTTGTTTATAGATGACTTTTTTTCCATTGATTTTAAAGGAGCGTGGGAAAACCAGGCTTCTGATTACTCTGCTTAAGTCTTAACACACGGCAAACTCTGTTTGGAAACAAATGCCCTTCCCTGCCCCTGGCGCTCCCCTTCCAAGGTGCAAGACGGCATTCCCGCCTCCGGAGCCATCAGGCCCTGCCCCAGAAAGGCCAGAGGACACATCTCCAGCCCTGCTACAACCCTGTCCATGGCCCCTGCTGAGCTGATGTCCCAGCCTGGCCTCTCCACAGCCCTGTCCACACTGCCCAGCCATCCTGGACAGGGGCTGACCCTAGGTACCCTCGCTGGCCCAGATCTAAAGCCCTCCTGCTGGCCAAAGTCCCAGCCTGGCTATGGCTTCTTGTCTCCAAGGAGGTGCCTGAAGCCGGAGGCTGGGAGTGCCTCAGCTGATCCCTGGCCCATCCATCTCCTTGTTCCAGCAGTTGCTCGGCTGAATGTTGGGATGTCTCTTATCTTGATCCCTCACTGAACAGGAGTCAGACTTCCACATTTCAGACATTTTTAGAAGAGCCTTCTGCTCACCTGTTTTATTTTGCTTTATAAAGGCAAACCCAGCCTGGCTTTTCAAAATTGTCTCTTTGTTCTTGCACTTTTTGACCTTTAAAGTAAAGCTTCCTTAAATGATCGCTTGTTTTCCCATTCCAGATAGACTCCCTGTTTACTGCTAATATCCTTTTTATGAGATGGCTGTTTATCCACTTAGGCCTTTAAAAAGCTTTCTTAAAAGTTATTTTCTCTCTGTATGAGATGTGAATCCCAGATAATTTTTGTATGTTTGACTTAGATAAATTCCAGTTGTGCTCCGCGATGAAGTTTTTGAGCTATTTGGTCCAGCTAACTTCATTAATTAATTTTCTTAATTGTCAAAGTTTGTACTTTGGAAACAAAAACCAAAACAAATCCTTAGCTGCTGACCCATCCTGCTGAAGTCATTTAGAGGGGAATGAGCCCAGGATGGTAATACTTCCCCCTGTTTGCACAATGTATTTGCAAAGTGATTTATACTAGTCCAGTCAAAATGCAAGCACTTCCGTTGATATTGAGTTTAATTGGGCACAGTAATGACTAAAGGCTTTTAAAGGTCACTGCATCCAGATGTTCAGCTATTAGTCACCATCACCCAACAAACTTTCTAAATAAAGATAAATAAAGATAAAATAAAGAAACACTGCAACCTTCAACAAAATTAGTGTCTGGGACTGGTAGAATTATATACTTCTGCTTCTGGTCAGCTCTGTTCAGTTCCCTCAGAACGCAAAACTTTACTGAAAATATTTTTTTTTTCCCTATAAGGAACAATCTTTGCTTTATTTAGGCAAGTAGGCGTTACTTTCATGAGTAATGCAATTATAGTTTGAAATTTGCAGAGCTTACAACAATTCTCACAATTTACCCTTTGAATAATCGAAGTGTTCTGAACACTACAATGTGTGTAACCCCTTGACATTTAGCAACTCCTTACTGCTTCCACAGTGCAGTTTAGGTACTAATATTGAAAGTGGGGATTTTTAAGTTTCAAAAATTCATAATTCATCCTAATGGAATAAAGGTTCATGTTCTTTACTTTTGGTTTATTAATAGCTAATGTATTCATCTTTTAAAATAAATTTTTACAGAAATTGAATGAACAATTTCTAGAAAGAAGTTTTTATAAACTGACAGTCTCTGATAAAATTTCATACTCTTAGATCATATTTTCATATTTTAATCTAAAATAATTTTCCCAACTTTTTTCTACTCTCTCTCTAAAGATGCACATGGACCTTTTAGATTTCCATAAGCTCTCTATATTTCAGCTTCTTGTACTGCTCAGGTTTTGAATGAACACAAAGAAATTTTAATCACTTAGAAAGGTTTAGTCTTCGGGGAACTCAAAAAATTCCATTAAAGTAGTTTTAGTTTTAGGAGAGTTTAAAATTAAATTATTTAAAATGTCAGTTCTCAGCCTGCTCTTATAGACATAAGTTGGTGAAAATTATTCATTTAGAGCAAATGGAAACCTAAGTAGGAGCTGAAGCTGTTGCTGAACAACCGTTCATCATTGAATTCTGTACAAATGCTTTTCATATGTAATTAGAATTCACATAATCAAATGTTATGAGAAGGCAACATTTCATAGATCTTTTTGCTTATCATCTCAGAACTCACAGAAATGCTATGAGAAACCTGTAATTTAATCAGACATATGACATGGAACATTCCTACACTTAAGCAGGAAAGCAATGCTATTGAATCTTCTTTTCAATCCGTCTTTACCATGTTTCATCCAAAAGGCTGTGCTCCTTATTTATCAGCACTCTGCTTCCCCAGTGAGATAAACAGCATTCTTTAAAAGATATATTGCCAGAATTTACAGTAGAATTCATTTGCTGAAGTGATAAATTTAGAGCTAAGACAGAATACAGTCTCATTTAATCTGAGAACATTGTCACAATTTATGTAATGGGCTGCTCTAAAGGTTAACAAGAAAACATCCTATCTCTTTTTTCAAATGTCAGCCAAATATTTTATAGATTTCTCTCCATCCTCTCTTGTAGCCCCTTTAGTTAAATTAGCACAGCTGTCTAAGAGATCAGATTTAAGGCCTTTCAGTGTTCCCTTGATCTGAGAACAGATGCCTCAGGAGTATTGCAGGCAAAAGGTAAAGTGATCTAGTGAAGCACATTATTTTCTGAGCATATTTTAGAAGAACATTATAAACAAAGAATTGATAGGTGGGTAGGTAAGGATTCACTCTGTTAAGAGACTTCTAAAATCCTGGAAAAAAGCTTACAGTGTACAAAAGCAGATCCAGATAAAATACACTGGGTCAATGCCCTCCTTAATTTATAGAAACAACCAGTAGTATTTGGATGGTTAAAACCCCAGTAAAAAAGTAGTTTAACAGGATGACTAAAATTTAGCATTGATATTGAATGGCAATGATAATTTATAAATTATTTTGTAAATTATAATATACAAAAGAAAAGTTTGTGACTTTGGGGAGCTCAGATGAAAATATGACCGCTAGGCACACAGCAAGGAAAAAGTCTTTTCCATTCTGCTGTTATTTTACCTTTGCTGGCTGTTGAAGGAAAACTTTCTAAAATTACTCTTGCACTTTAAAGTGGAATCCAGTGTTGTGCTTTGGGCATGATGACCAAAGGTTGTCTGTCTTCTGGTGCCTCCACAAATGAGACCCTCCAGCCATAGACAGCTTCACCAATCCACTTGAAAACAATCAACCACCGAAATAAGGGAGGACAAGTTTTCTTTCCTGGAGCTTATTTCCCATAAAGGCTAGCTGTGCTCTAAGTAGGCTGCGTGGCTCAGGGAACAAATCTGAGTAGGAAATAAGGCCCCTTGACTGTCTGGCCACTAGTGCTGATGCACCAAACGAAATTAAATAAAGGCAATATGAGCACTGCTGACACCACCTCCTGCAGGTGGAAAGAAAATCTGTCTTCAAATCTCTCACCTCTAAACAGAAGAAGAGCAGCATAAGTTTCAGAAAAAATATTTATCCTCTTTCTACTTCCCCCAAAAAGAGATGCAGTATTTCTCAAAACCTTCTTCCATGCAAAGACCCTCCATATGTGGACCAACAATGTTCTTGGTTCTGCTCTAGTCCCTAAAGGTCAAGGAATCATCAAAAAAAACCTTTCTGTATCTAATCTTCCTGTGGAAAACAAGTCAATATATATGGGACATGTATATATCCAAAACAAAGAGCTGTTTTTTCTATGTTATCATGGCTAATTCTTGTCTTGTGAACACGTGGAGAAGCAGGCAAGTGGAAAGACTGGAACAGATAAATAATTCACTCAGTCTTTGAACTGACAGACCACAACATTATTTTAATATGTCACAGATACAGAGCAGAAGAATCTTTGAATCTTTTTAGCAGTTTTGTAGGACCTAAGGTTTACTTGTCCGTTTTCACCTGATCAGAGCAATTCAAGGACCAACAGACTGTCTATGAGTTAAAAAAAAATACTCATTTTGTTTCAGTTTTTATATTGTAATACTGTCCCTGCTGAATCATCAGTAAGGATTTCATCGTTAAGGACGGCAACCAGTAAAAGTATTTCATAAAATAGTGGTATAGGCACAGAAATTTTTTATGTTTATAGAAACATAAGACCTTTATGAACATGAGATTATCATACCTAATTAAATGCGAAGAGATCAATGTCATAGAGTTGGAGCAGAAGCACAGTGTATCTTAGAGGAACATAGTGAAGCGCCTACTACAGGTAAAGCAGTTAAAAATGTTATTCTACAGTACTGCTGTTAGCATGAGTCAAAATAAATGGAACCTACTTTACTAGGAATTGTCATCAGTTTCCCATCTGTGCTGTAAAATTAGCAACTCCAGCATTGTTGGGAATAGGGAGGAGAAGATACATTACAGTTTAAAGTTTTCTGAGTTTTAAAAATGTTTTTTTCAAACACTTGGTGTTTTACTACATTAGTTTAAGCATTGTGAAACATCCCATCCACCCTTGTAATTAAGCTACTGTTTATTTGTTTTTTATGGAGTTTAAATTAAAACCATGATTTTTCCTATCTAAAGGGAAGCCAGGGTTGAGCAAACATCAAGAAAATCATAAAAGAGAAACTTCTGTATGATGTTGCTTGTTTTTTCCTATAAAATATAAAGGGTGAAACCCTAGCCTATTGAAGTCATTGGGAGATTTGTAATTGACTTTGAAAGGCTGAGATTTCACCCTTAAGAAACAAGGGTAAATTTTCCAAAAGCAGTCTCTGATTTGGAGTGCTTGTATGTGCCTGCTTGATCCTTTGGCTGTGCTGAGTTTTAATGCTCTAGAACTCAGACTTGCTGATGCTCAGCACTTCTAAAATAGGCTCTCACTTGTCTTAATTTGGACACTTAAATCATAACTACACCAAGAATTAAAAGCTGCCTTTGGAAATTTTTAGCCTACTTCTTTAAAATGAAGTTCAAAAAAGCATACTGTGCGTATCAGAAACTTTGTTATTGCTATTAAAATCAGCTGTGTGGAATAGATTGAGAGCAGAAGTGAAAATTGGCAAGAGATATGATCACGCGAATAGCAGTTTTTCAGTGTTGCCCTGGTTTTTGTAACCCTGCTTCATTGGACATGTTGAAAAAGGGAGAAAGAGCTAGTGGGATATTTCCATCAGACTCTATTAAGAGATAAGAAGAGTCTGAAACTACAGAAAACCGAAGTGACATATTTACAGCACTTGCAAAAGAGAGGTAGAGAGGACGGATTTATTTAAAGGGCACATTTAAATTTGGAAATTTCATATTGTTTAAACAATTTCCTCATCACAACCTGTTTGGTTTTTCCCTTCCTGAACTCACAAGCTTACCACATTGCTATCAATCATTATCATCTATAAGAAGAATCATATGCAAATGGAAAGTAAAAATGCTTAGACACTGTAGGTTGAATTTTTAAAGGTGTTCCACAAAAGGTACATAATTATCTTTGCTTTCCTGTCTCCAGCAGGTGTTATGAGTTTTTTCTCATGTTTCATCCTTCTCTATAAATACAGGGCATGGCAGATGAGAAAAAGGGAGAATTTTTAAGAAGGAGCAAAAGACAAAGAAAGTTCACAGTGCAGCTGACTTCTTCCTGGGATGAATTTAAATGAAGAAATTTGGCATATCTCCATATCACTGGAAGCAGAAGAGTTCCAGGGCTGTTCAAGTATTTTTTTCTTCTGCTGGAAGTATGGAGTATTTGGGAAACCAAGAAGTAGCCAATTTTGCTCTTTGTTATTTTGCACTGTATCAAATATCTACAAAGAAATCAGAAACACCCATGAGGATGCTACATACTCGACTTAAAATCCAACTCCTTCCTTTTTGCTACATGAGAGAAGACACAGGCCATATACTGGGACATATAATGACCAGGGTAGTTATAGGGCACCAGATCCATGGGAAAACAAGGACTGATGTGGTTAGCATCACTTTTGATTCCTTCCCTTACACAGCTGAGATATAAGTACAAGTCCAGAGCAAAGCTTATACTCATATCTTCAGCACCTTAGTAGGTGGAACTACTAACTTTCCTACCGAACCTTTCATTCCATTCTTATTTTACACCCCAAATGCAAAGAAAGGGTGTTTCTGGCAAATAAAATGAGATGAACTGCTGGCTTTTCAGATACAGAATGCTTCAAGGAGACAAAATATAGATGCTGTGGATGGCCTGACTTGATGAGTGATTCTTCTAATGTATTTTTTTAAGTAGACCAGAAGTATTGTTCTGGAAAAGCAAATAAAAATGTGCCTAAACGGATGTCTCTTTTCTTCTATGAAACACACTGAAGAAAGTAATTAGTTTCAAAATTATTTCAGTTACAGTTTACTGTTCACTTTATCTCAGCTTAATGGAACATCCTGCTCTTGGATATCATTTCTCATCTCTTAAACAATAAGTGTTCTGAGTTCTAAAAGGCAAGAGTTTATTGGTTAGAATGAAAATACATATACATATACTTTTTATCCCATGTTAGAAATTTCCACGTCTTTTGTATTTTTCTGTAAAAAGGTCAGACCAAGAAATAGCTGGGGTTTAAAAGCTTCAACATGACATAGAATTAGTAGACACTGTACTGCAATGTACAGTCTTGTTCCAGACAAAACCAGATACATAATTTGAAAGAAAATTGCCTGATGAACACTGTTGCGGCTGATGTTCCTTTTTTGTTTTTGTTTTTTTTTTTTTTTAATTCACTTGCACAGAATGAAATTAATCTGGGAGATAATAAACCAGTGTCTTTTCAGCAAACTTTTAAGCAAAGGAAGCAAATCATACTATTAGCTCTGAATTCATTCATCACTAAGATTTATATTTCAGGAATATAGAAACTATGAAGACCCTGTGAAGACACTACTAAAACTTTTTTTTGGGCAATGTCCAGTTTTACACAACATAATGAATAAAAACCAGTTTGAAATGTCCTTATCTTAAAATTCTTTCGTATCTCTTGCACACAACCGGAATTTCCAAAAGTAAGTTCTATTTTCCCCTGAAATGTAGACATTTTTCTTTTATTTTTATTTTTATTTTTTTAGGAAAATAATATTTTAGATGAAGGACAATCCAACAAGAACTAGCAATAATGAATACTGAAAAATGTTTTCCAGTGCACTACAGGAAGATGTAGACCTTGTGTAGAATCTGAAAATATGTCAAGATCATAATATATCCAGTCAAATGCATACAGCTACAGCATGTGCATAAGAGAAATGCTATGTGAGATCATTAAAAATATCTGCAAATGGAAAGTCAACAAAGTTGGACCCAGCCATGTTACACGCTCTGATACATTGGTGTCAGAAAGATCAAAGTTTCTACAGCAAATCTCCCATAATATTGCAAACTCTGGATGAAAATGAAATAAGAGCAAGAATAGAAAAATACACAAATAACAAAGTACTATGCATAAATAACAGAAGCGTTAAAGGCGAAAATACTTTGTTATAGAAGAGGGATTTTTAAAAGCAACTAAAAACTTGAGCCTGCAAGGCATCTGTTAAAGAAAATCTTTTATTTAATTACATATGATCTATATCCTGATTGTTGTGTATGTATGTCTGTATCTCTATGTTTTATTATGGAATTTTCAAAGGAGCAGAAGGAAAACAGGTAGCAATGTTCGAATAACTGTGGCTTTTCCTTCAACTCCTTTGAAAACCCAAAGGAAAATGTGCAATCTGCTACCCTCATTAGTCTGCTAATTAGTTTTGTTGAAGATGGACAGGAATGCCGTACCGGTTTTCCATAAAGGTATGAGAAGATGACATATTTGTGACTACATTCTTGTTACCAGAAGGAGTTTTCCAACTCAGTTATCACATTGACTGGCCAAACAAAAAACATGTGTCAGCAGTTCATGTCCCAAAAGAGACATATCGTTATGGTTGAATTTTTTTAACAGCTTCGTCCTAAAATTTGAACAACTGGACCAAATTCTGGCCTCCATTATACTGCGGCATATTTAATAAAGGAAAACTCTCTGTGCAATAAGGCATTATCAAGCAGATCATGGGCCATTCAAACATCTCTGCTCCAGAAATATATATAGATAGACAGATAGATAGACAGTCTCATGTTGGATTTTAAGGACAATTATGATAATTTTGAGGAATAATAACATTCCCAAGTGGACAAACAAAATGGCGTTAATATTTATATCAACATTGTGCAAGAGTGGAACAAATCAAAATTTAGTTTTAATCCATATTTGGAGGGGGTTGGAGTTGGAAAATGGTTATTATGGAGATAGACTGTGGACCGCATTTCACTGACATCTTATTCTTATGTTTGTAAAAACGTAGGTAGACAGATATTTTCCTGAGGCCACTACATGTCTTGTTAGTCATATTTGTAATTGCATTATTAAAAATTAAATAAAATAATTCACCATGTCAAGAATCTTGAGTGTGAAGATTGATCTCTGTTTTCAATATTGGAGTTTAAATTCATTTTCTTACAGCATCACATAAACAACACTAACAAAACCAACTGATCAGTAAAGTAAACAATAATTGAACTAAGCTTAAAACGGCACTAAAAATACACATTCTTACTTTGAGCTTGCTATGCAAATTTGTTTATGTCTGTCAAAATAAAAGTCAATTCTAGGACTCTATTCAGAGTTAGAATTATGGAGAAATAATGGTGCCTCAGATTTTTAATAGCACAGTTTCACTATATGTAAGGAAATAGGCCTTTTTTTGTGCACTGGGGTCAAAAAGCTCTCTAGTGTTGAATAATATTAATTAATAGAGCTATTGGACAGATATTCTTAACAGCATAGAAGTTTAGACTTGCTTTGAAGGTCAGCTATTCTAATTAAACATTGTATTCTAGCCTGTCAGTAAATTTCCACTCTAAACTTTGTTTCACAGTCAAAAAATTCTTCTTAGGCAAGACATTTATTTAAACACATCTGTATACTCTAAGGTTTGGTCCGAAATCAGCCTCAGTTACAATAGCTGTGACAAAGTATCTCATCAGCTGGTTGTGCTGTGTTCCTAGGCAGTGCTGCTTGAGTTTGGCATCAGTCTTCATTCTTCCAGGAGAGTCATGGTTGTGCTATATCTGAGTGAAACGGAAGTATTTTGCTTTCTGATTATTTTTCCCTTTTCAGTGATTGTGCTGCTATTTTATTGTGAGAACATAAAGACTAGCAGAAATCATAAAAGCAGATAGAGAACCAGTAAAACGCCACCCATTTAAAAAAAAAACAACAAATCAACAGAGAAATAAAAATAATAGGATTCAGGGTACCCTTTTACCCTTTAATTTTCCCCATGGCTTGGTATCTCATGAATCATCTCTGTAAGGCACACCAGATGAGAATGTTCAGTCACTTTTTTTTTTAAAGTGAACAACGAAAGAAGAGTGTCACACATTTCATTGTTAAATTTGGAAAGTACTGCAGATCTGATCTAAACAAAGCAATAAAGTGGTACAAAGAAACATCAATAAAAGTACTGTCTTCACAGGAAAAAGTACCAGGAAAAGAAGTGTCTTGGTGTTCTAATTTCCCTTGGTGGCATTTTCCTCTCCTTTGTCATGCACACTATGAGATTATTGTAATTGAATTGTGTTTAGAACAGTTCTACACACAATTGGTGAATAGAAGAGAAAAGCAATTAACCAGAGGCTTAACTTTGGCCTAATGTTTAAGCACGTGAGCAGTTCCATAAAAATTCACTTTGAATCATGTGAATAACTGGGATAGACAAGTCAGGCACTGAAGTCTTGGAGAGAGAAGGGTTGAACTTCCATTCCTGTGGATGGATCTGCTGCCAATATTATACAGTCCTACACAGACCTCAGAGCCCACTACATGGCTTTGTTCTCATTGAGTCCTACTCTCCATAGGCTGAAAGCATATTTTCACATTGTAACACCATTGAACTCCATATATCAGACTCTGGACATCAACTAAAAGTGCCTACTAATACTATTTAGTCGTCTTTTCATGTTCTGTGTGAGGTCAAGCCCACCAATCAGTCCTTGAGATAAAAGGACCATCAGATGAAATGTATAAACTTTAGTTCTATAAAAAAACCAAGAACCCGAGTATTAAGTGAAACAAGTACTCAGTGTACTCCTTCACTAATCATGTACCTCTTCAGAACAATTAACAGTTAGTACTAATGCTTGTTGAAGACGAAAATAGAACCACTAAATTTATATTGCTCTTCCCTGTGTTCTTTCTTTGTGTGTGTTTTAAAATTCTTTTTTTTTTTGTTTCTGTTCCCTGGAATGAACTACATAGGGCATTGATATTTTTAGACTGAGTTGCCGTTACAATAAATCATTTAAAGGATTTTCAAGTCCAAAAGAAATAGGTACCTGAAATCTGTTAGGCCAAGGAGACACCTTTACATAATTCATTATTAAATGTAGACCAAGTCTACCAAGTCTAGAGATACAACAAAACTAAGACAAAAACTCAAACAGTAAAGATTTGTGAAAAGAATTGTCCTCCAAGACCTTCCAGTGTCTTTTCTTTCTGCCCAGAGTTCTCTGGGGTCCTAATATTATGGATGCAAATTACTTTCCTGGTAGTGAATGAATGCCAGAAACACCTAAATCTACATGTGCTAAAAATTAGTTCAGATGAAGACTTCTAAATTTAGGTGGGGTCAAGCCCACCAGCCATTCCTTGAGATGAAAGGACCAGAAGATGAAACAAAAAGAAAAAAACATCACTTTTCATTCTGTTCCTTTCAATCTTGCAGGTATGATTGGAACAAGACTTTTCTCTTTCCAGAAAAGTTGTTCATTTCTCCTTCAGTAGGAATCTCTTTGGCCTTTCAGATGTATTTCTGGCTTTCTGCCAAAAGCAACAAGGAAAACAAGATTTCTGTACCTCAAGTTCGCATCTTCTGAATTCTGTCATTTTCACCTTTCCAGGGTATTCTCTTAACGTTATTGTGTCTTTGAGAGATTCATGGAATCACCACGGATATGGTGCTCTCTCTTTTCCATCTGCTGAACCAGCTGCATTATTCTTCCTTCCTCCTTATTCTGTTTCTTCTTTCTTGCCATCTTTGAGTGACTATTCTTGTTTTGCCTCTTTAATATATTAATTCTTTACTTTTCACTTACCTCCTAGAACAGATGAATTTAGGTGATTTTGCAGAAGAATAGAGATGACGTGGAAAGGAACATACAGATTTCTGATTATGATCCAGTAGATCAGTTAAAAAATTAAAGCCCTTACTGGAACCACTGTGGTAAATTGGCCTGAGATTTTGATTATCTATTTCCAAAATAGATGGAGAACAACTCGAAATGACAGAAAAATGCTTGTAGCTTTCAACCACTGACCTATTGTCTTGTTGGTAGCATTATCCCGTAAAAAGATCCTGGTTCAAGGTCTGGTTTTAAATTTGAAAATTGCTGTTTTCTAACTAATTTAGGAGTCTCAAGCTTATCATTACTTGTATATTTACAGCTGTTCCATCCATCATCAACTTGCTAATAGGCAGTTGTTCAACTCTCAGGAGCCTGCCGTTAGAAATAAGAGCAGTAGGTAGCTGCTACAGCTGGAATCCCTTTCTACCTCAGGAGCTTCTTAACAACATTCTCAGATGTGTAAATGATCCATTAGTAACCAGAGGGAATTGCTACAAGCATAAAAAGCTACCATCACGGAATGAGATGAACCTTTCACATTGTGATGAGAAACTGCTGGAACAGAGAAACGCTGTGCACCGAATCAGTACTGCACAGGTCAGGAGAAGCAAATTTGCAAACAATTATCAAAGACAATTATCAAAAGCTGCTGAACTTTGACAAAGATCTGTTCTCTTGTATGAGAAGTTTCATGACATCTGTCTGTTTTTTCTTCTAAATCTTAGAGTCCTTCTGACATCTCAGTTGTTGCTTTCACTGCAGAATAACCATTCAATCCAGCACATGAGCCATGGTAGCTTCCCTCTAAATTTCTTTTTCTGGCCTGGCTCAAAGCCTATTTAATCTTCCTGTTGTCCATAATGCATTTAGACATTTTCCTTCTTGTTGGCAGCCAGCTTCTTCCTGGCCCCCACGACTGTTCTTCACTGCTCATTTCTCTAACTGCTCTCTCAGCAGCCCCACTGGCAGCTCTATTTCTTCGTTATCAACCATTACACCAGGAGTCTCCCTTTTCCATGTTTATTTATTTATATGGAGTTTTTTCTGCCATGCCTAGACTAACTACTTAGAATTTACATATCTGTGCTCCAGAGCTTTTAAAATTATGATCTCATTCATACTCTTCTCCTGTAGAACATCTCATCTAGAATAATTTGTCCATGGAGTACAGTTTAATCAAAGCGAGTTGTCTACACTTCTTCACTTAAAAACCACATCCTTCCAAACATTCTGCAATGACCATTTCCTCTAACTCATCCATAATATAATTCCAACATTTCTTTTTGCTTGCCAGTCATACATCACACAGCCATTGCCAGCCTCTTTTTCAAAGTGTACATTCCTTGACAATTTCTTGTAGATCCTTGCACTTTTTTCAGCCTTATTCACTGTCCCCGTGCTTGCTTCTTGAGTTCAGAGACACATTGTTGGAAAATCAGACTAACTGAAGAAAAGAAGAGGAAAAAGTAGGGCCATTTACTAAGTTCTTCTCCTGGGTAATTGTATGACCTCATTGTCATGCTTTCCTCTCCCCTCATGACTTCCTGGCATGTGACACACTGAGTATAAATGACCCACTCTTTAATTTATTTATTTTTTTTTTTCTTTTTTGGTGAGAATCCTAGAAAATTCCTGACCACATAATAGATAAAAATGATAAAAGCATTTTTTCTGGTTTTAACATTAAAAGACGATACTATTTTTAGGGACTCACATGAAAGTTCAGAATTAATTGGTAGAATTGTTGGCTGAGGTTGCACCTGTGCTATGTAATGGGGATTCCTTTGCAGGTCCATCTTAAACAGTTATAAACCCTTAAGGACAATCACCATAAGGAGAAAAAAACAAAAAAACAAACCAACAAACAAAACAAACAAACAAAAAAAA
>VZTF01002612.1:1751499-1826370 GCA_013397755.1 Cnemophilus loriae | reverse complement strand
TTTTTTTTTTTTTTTTTGAGAAGACACGGACGTAGGCAGATCATATCACTTGATCTTGTCTGGTTGTTATTCTGGTGGGTCGCAATACCCAAGACTGCACTTTCACTTCCTAAACATTCTTCCGGGGGCAGAAATCTGTTGATGACTCAACATCACCTCCAGAAACTACAACCATTGTTCTCTGAGGGGATTAGTTCCTGTTCTTTTTCTTTTGGTCAGAAAATTGCAATGTGTTTTTAATCTCTATGTCTAACTGATCCAACAACAATGTTAACAAATATCGCATTTCAAGCATGAAGTGTAAACATCTCTGATAAAAGAAGAATTTTCTGGTATCTACACTGTTTCAAGTGCCATTGTTTTACAAGTCTCCACTTCTTTGGTTGTTCTTTTATTTATGGACTACATAAATTACAGAGGCAGCTTTAGCACCAAGTAAATATACAAGATGTTAGAAATCTAGGTGTAATTGATTTGACTAAATGTTGGTGTCTGCCTCTAAACTCGTCAGCAAGGCCCCTGTCCCAGTCAATGCAATGAAGTAGTCCCATCACTATTAAGTTCATCATAAGCTGGATATCTAAAACAGATCAAAGAAATGTGCCCTTTTCCCTCTAATTATAAAAAGAGGCATGGAGACATTATTTCTGATGTAGATAGCTGTGATATAAACACACAACATTTACTGATAAAAATATTACCTTTTTAATTTAACCCTTTATTGGCATTGTGGGCCTAACTGTTGGTGAGCAACAATTCCACAGATATAGATAATTGTCACTTCTTCTAAGACCTTATCTTCTGAATAACGACCTTTCAAGAAAACCAGATGACTGGGCAAATGAAAGAAGAGCAGTCATGGCTTAACTTCACTTTGCCCCAAATTCACTTCGTAATTATGACATAAAATGTAACCAAACCATGCAGGAGTGTCCAAAAGCCACTATCAAGCAGCCATAAGACAATCGTTTCCTGAATCAGAGGACAGAGGGAGAGCTAGACGTACCTGTTTTTCTTTTCTTTATCAAAACCTGCCTTTCTGCTTCACAACCCAGTATCACTACTGACTCAGATCTCAGAAATATATGTTATCCAGGCAGGAGGACTTTTTTTTTTTTTAATCTCTCATCTGTAAGTAATTCCCAAAGATGAATTCAAAATATCTGTGTAAGCATAAGTCATAAGTGATTCTGTCATTCAGTGATGAGTTACATTCTATATGTTCAACCGAAACCCAAGTAACCTCTGAAATTGTATGAAATAATTGCTTGTAGAAGAATACAGACACATTCTTGTGGTAGGTCTTATTGGAGTGATGTCCAGGTTGCCTAGAAGAGCAGTATTGGCTGAAGGATAAGTCAAACTTTCTTCATCAATTATCATGGAAAGTGTGCCTATTGTAGACTCCAAAAGCTGGAAACTACCAAACAAAATTTCTAGAGGTGATTTGCCACTGCACATGCTTAAATCCCTTATCTTTAAATCCCTAAAATATTTATATGTTCTGCTTTTCTTTCCATCTCTACATTCACCTTGACATCACATATAGTGGTGATTTAATGTAGATGCAGTTTGGGTTGAAAATACAGTAAATCATGTTACTGCTCTGAAACTTGTTCAAAAAAAGCATGTCTGTTCACAGACTTAGGGGATTTTTAAAAGAATTTGAAAGGACCTTCTTCTTTGCCATGTTTTGTTTCATTCATTTTACCAGAATAGTGGGGTTAATGATGCCTTCTTGAAATGGGGAACAGATGGAGATAAGCTGTTCATGCCATGCCAGCCAAAAAAAAATTTAAAAATTTAGAGAAATAAAAATAAGTGGTTCAGTTGTAAAAGTAAATAGCCTAATTTGCCTCTTCTAGCTGCACAAGGGGCATCCAGCTTCACAAATGATTCTTTTGCTTAATGAAATTAGCATAAGAAAGCAAATCAATTCCATCAATGCAGTGGAAAAGAGAAGAGCATTTTGAGGGAAAATATGTAAAAAATATAAAACACAAAATTGAAGGAATTCTGCCTATGGTGGTAAGTACCTTGCTTTTCAGAGCTCAGACACATAGGTGGTTCTGAATGCTCTTGTTTTCAAAGTCTGCCTATCAGCTTTTCTGTTGTTACTGAAGTCTCCACTTTTAAAGCTTGCATTTCTGAAAACTCAATGAAGTCCTAAATATGACTCTCAGAATCTGGTTCTAGCCATCTGGTTTTGAAAATGTTGGTTCAAAATGTCATGCTTTGATTGATTTCTAGCTCCTAGGGAGATTCATTTGACAACCACACACACATTCTCTGAAGGTCCTGTACAATTTTCAAACAGCAAAACATGTTTTTAAAAGTAGCTTAGTAATTGGGCACATAATTTCCATTAAAATGAATATGAGTGGGATGTCCAAACGATGTGGCATAGAGTTGCAGGGCACTTACTTTCTTGGTCTCTTTTATTTCAGGCAAGAATATCATACAGTTCTATCCATCAACATACTAAAAATAGGCAGATTTCATGTCACCACAATCTCATTAAAGTTATCATAAAATCTCACTGTACCAGCAGTTGAAAACTTACTTTTCATGCCTAACCTGAGCATTTCATATTCACCTACCCTGTGTTCTGTCCACCTCTCTTTATAGCAAGTTTCTGCTCTCATGATATGCCTAAATAAGAACATCTATTTGAACACTATAAGAGAAATTTTAGACAAATTAGGAAAAATATATTGCATCCAAACCACTGATTTTAGGGATCCAGTCCTTGGTTGGAAACACAGTGACTGTGGCAGCTAAAAGCTTAAGTTGTTTTCCAGAAAAAAAAAAAGAGTGTGTAAGTGAAGCTTTTCAAAAAACTAGTTCTATTGTTTTAATCAAAATCCAATTTATTCTGCCCTCTAAAAGCACAGTATGCTCATGGAATAAAAAGCAAAGCCCTTCTTCAGGCATCACCTACATTACTAGTAATTCTGCAGATTAAGCAAGCTCTGTGTCATTGTTTGGGGCCATTGCGACATCTAGTTTTGTATTTCTAAAGGGAACAAGCAGACTTGATTCTTGAAAACACTCATTTCACTTGAGTCATAATCACTCAAGTCGCACTTACAACCCTCCACAGTGAAATACTTTATACTCTATGTGGGTATTCAAGAGGGAGAGGGAGAGCTGGAGAAATTTAGTACAAAATGGCCCATTTTGTACGAAATTTGGAAAACGCTTGAACTAAAGGATTTATTACACTAAGCATTATGACTCCCATAAAATTATTTATTTAGTCATCCTGATTACCTTAAACGAGGATACTTTTGAAACCAGGTAATCTATTGAAAGGTCTGTCTGGTAAGTACTAAACACTATCCTAATTTCAGTCTTTAAAAAGGGTAGAAAAATTCAAAAATAGTTACATTTCTGGAAGTTTTGTGAAAATGTGGAGTGCATTAGAAAAGAGAAGGAGAGAATCTTTGTGAAAGAAAGGCAGACAGAATTCAGCTGCTCCGTAATTCTTTTGGAAGTAGCTGTGTGTCTGGGTATGCAGAGTATCATCCAGCTGGGCTGACCAAACATGCACGTCTGTGGGTCAGGACTAACCCCTGTGTGTGTGTAAGTCTAGAACAGGCCATGCTGGGGGTGGACTAAACCCCCTACGTGAGCCTCTTGGCTGACTGGGGTCTTCATATTCCATATCAATGGTATCATTCCTGTCCCGGGGAAGAATGTAAATCCTTCTACTGCTTATGAAGCAACAAAAGGATCCTGCTATGAGGTCTGAAATCTATTAATTACTCCTACTAATGATCAAGACTAGGTCACTAAATAGACTAATGGTATTTCCCATTCTTAAATAGTAGGATTAACACAAAGTGACTGTATGGGCCCGGGTTAGCAACTGGTGCTATCATTAACTACAGAAGACAAAATAAAAGTCTCAAGGATGCAGGAGATACCTAAGTTTTGAATGACTCAGCATCAGAGATGGACTACTCAGGTTACAAATATATTCAGGAACCCAAACTAAAGAATTTGCCACATATTTTTTGGACTTGATTTTTCCACTTTTAATGGTTTTGCTCGTTATTGGATAGTTAGGTGAAAGACCCTTTATATGAAGATATTGAACTATCACTGATAGTCCCAGAAAACTTTCTTCCTTACAGCCTTCTTATAGGCTGACACCCTGCAAGTAGCTAAGAAAAAGTAACCCTATTTGCCAATGATTCCTTTTCAAAAAAGAAATTCTGGAGGGATGTCTTGCAAATATGGAATCCAGGGAAAGAATCTGTATTTTAATGATGATATCTGTAGCTTCTATAAGCAATTATCTCAATATGTGTTTCATACTATGATAAATACTATGATAAAGTCACTGCCAGAAATCTTTTGAGAAAATATTATCTGCTTAGAAAAATACAATAGCTACTGCTGCCAGTTTACTTTTTGAAAAATAAAGGAAAATTGAAAGCATACCTCTAGTTTTTCACTCTCCAGTTCACAAGTGATCCCAGCTTTCAAAGTTTCATCTTCTACAGAAAGGGGCAATTTCCCAGAAGTGCCTATCATATCTGTACCTAGTCAAAAAATAGAAGACCCTCATGATATAAAGATAACTATGCTTGCCAAGTTTGAATTTGGTTCACATAATAATTATAGGGCATTTTTTCAATTTGCCCTTTTACACCACCGTGTACCATGAAAAAAAAGCAAGAAAGCAGATTACACTATATTGAGCTGAGCTATCATTCAGATAAAAAACACTAAGGAAATTCACCGGAAACGTTCTTCTGTATGATTATATCACTGACGTCAATTCAGAAGTTCTGTGTATTTCAAGAACACATGTCAGTTTTCAAATGTTTTGTATTATAAATAAATTGGCTTTTGACCTGAGTAATGTGATAGCTGTACTTTGGCTGTAAATACAGTTATTTACGGCTAAACAACTACAAATTTCCAGCTCTGAGATGTGTTGGCTTCTGGAAATTCACAACAGAAGAAAATAAAAAGGCAGAGACCAAAATTATTTTTGAATAATTCTTTTTAATAAAAATGGTGAGAAGTGTAAATGGATATGCTGAAATACAATGAATAATCTTAGGGATTTCTCATTTTACCTTACATATTTTAGTTCTTTGAAATCTGATCAGTATGCTAAAAAAACAACAACAAAAAACAACACAACCCCCCTCCAAAAGAACAAAAAACAGAACAAAAACCAAAACAAACAACAACAACCAAACAAAAAAACCACAATGAAAAAACTTAACAAAACCCCCAAACTTCAAACCTGAAATGAAATGATCCAATCTAGAAGTGCCATTCTCTAACCAAATGCTTTGTCTTTGAGAGCTGAAGCAATGCTGCTTTCCTGGCACTGTTTTAGAGGAGTTGTCCTTTTCTGAAGATTTTAATGGGGTATTTAGTTGGCGTAGAAAGCTGTAGTTGCCACAGCAGAAGGGTCTGTGATCAGTTCAGACAAGTGCTCTGCATCAGGTTCACAAAGCCTTACTAAAATATTTCAGTCCCATCTTGTAGACTTG
The DNA here is from genome assembly GCA_013397755.1 of Cnemophilus loriae. Taxonomy (NCBI): domain Eukaryota; kingdom Metazoa; phylum Chordata; class Aves; order Passeriformes; family Corvidae; genus Cnemophilus; species Cnemophilus loriae. The sequence continues at coordinate 1,820,851 of VZTF01002612.1, read as the reverse complement.
CAAGGAGAAATATGGATTAAAGTGAGAGACGAAGTCCAAAACTGATGTAAAGACATTCAGCATTTATTGGTGAGAAACGCAGAATGGATCAAAACTGGCCTAACTCCATGTCTGCCATCTCAAAATCAAGTGATTCTGAAAATCTATTGCCATAATTTTATAGTAAGGTCTAAGTGACACTGACACCTCTCTAACAGCTGTCAGTCTTTCAAAATGGAGTTGCTAAGTGCTTTCTTCTATTTTGTGCCTTGAACCCTCATTGAGTAGATTATCTGTTCTTAGATTTGATGCTGCAGATGACAAAACTGCCTCCTGAGTTCATTTGCCTTACAGTCATTCTACCAGTTCTGAGGATTTGTATGGGTGGGAACAAAACAGTGAGTGAATTTGCACCCTCCTGCTGAGATGTTGCTTTTCAACAGTAAACTTGGCTCTTACAAAAATTTTATCTTGGAAGATGATGAATCTGTTGGTTTTGGGAGCTTTGATGTCCTCCTTTTTTCTTTCTTCAGTGACTTCACAAGGGACTATCAGAGAAATGAACCAAATGTTTTCTGAGAAAAGACATTATGCTTAAAAAAATTATGTATCTAGATTAAATGCTCTAAATAATATTAGTAGATCTGCTACAAATATTTCACTAAAAATGTTTTTCTTTGAAAATAGCTGCTTCAAGAAGGTATGTCCATGGACGTATGGTTTACAATTCTTTTTTCATTTTTCTTTTTATGGGTGGGTATTTTATTTCCTATTGAAAGAAAACAAAGCAGAAACAGAAAAACCGAAACTAGATAAATCAATAGGAAAGGAACAGGAAAATCTTCGTGTATCTGGCTAAAATGTGTTAGCACAGACTTTCAGAGATTTTCTGTCTCTTTCTTGCCCCAGAGACATTTCTCTTTGTATCAGTTCCACTTTTGGAAGAAAAGTGAAGTAGAGATTCTTAAACTTGAGTAGATATTGATAGGACTGATAGCTTGAGGAATTCAACAGGCTACAGAACATTATTATCTGCTAAGGGCATCATCTCATTGTTACTGGATATCTCAGTTCAAACCCTAAACCAAACCAACCATCCACCTAAGATTATTTACTCTGATTAATTCTGCAGGAGCTGAATTCTTGAGGTGGCTGAAGATCCAGCTTAATTCCAAAGTATCCTGAACACCTTGCACTACCTCCTTCTTGTGTTCAATGCCTGAACCACTGTGTGACAGACTAACCCTTGATGGAGGCACGGAGACTACACTTACACCATCCCACGCATGCGCAGAAGGCAGTTTAAAATATGTTGCAAATTCTGGCTTTATACATAAGAGAAGCTACTTTAGGACAAAACCGATTGTGAAAGGTAGTATAGAAGTGGAATGCAGAGCTTTTTCGCCTGAATTTTGTCCTTGATCCATGACGGAGTGTGAACTTCCCTTACCTGTGTATCCACAAGGTCTCCCTCTCCTAGAAAACAGGGATGTATAAACTATGAGGAATATATCAGCAGCTCCATTAGTGGAAATCTTTACAGCTGAAGTCATAGAAAACAATAAGGGGAAAGTTCAGTGTTGTCTTGTTTTGTTCGGAAGCCTTTGATTGCTTTTGGAAACTATGTCTGGTCCTCACTAAAGGTGCTAGGAAGTCTTAATGGTAAAAAAGAATTAGAGAGCTATAAGCTTGGAGTGCCATTTGGACCTTACTTCAGTAGAAATGTTATCTTATTTATATAGAGAAGAAATTAAAAATGACAATATATATTAACCCTTGGAAAATCCCTTTGCAGGGTATATGGAACTGACTTTGATTAAAGGAGAAATCCCACATGTGTTTTTGTCCTGTTCTAAATTATTCAGATCCTGGCAAGACAGCGTTTCATGCACATCCTAAAATAAATCTTTGAAAAACCAACTGATTTTTGAATGCTGGATTTTGAAGTAGGAAAAGAGAAATTGTATGTCCATCCACAAAAATTAGGAAAATTAATTTATTGTTGGTTGGGAGAAGATTTGTTCCTTTCTGGAAAACAGAAGGATTTGCCTTGTTATCTTAATAAATTCCAAACCTCGAGCAATGTCAGAATCACAGAGGGCTGCACTCTTCTGTTTAAATCAGTTTTAACTCTCCCGCCTGGACTACCTTTACAGAATTCAATAATTCATATTTTTAAGAATTCAGTCATTTCCACTGAGGAAGGATAAAGATTCTTAGGAGTCAGACACTAGGTAGACCTAAAGCTATTTACCATGAAGCTGAACTAAAAGTTACACTTTTTTGATTACAGAACTGCACAAGCCTGACCTACACATTCCCAAGAGAGCTCTCTCACTGTCTTCTGTTCAACTCATAGCTTTGCTTTTTCTCATTATTTTAACTTTACATCATTCTCAGTACTTTACTCTTCAAAGTGTTTTAAAGAATATTAATGAATAAATATCATGGCATTAAAATTACTGCAAACAGTGTAACACCTCATAGCTCCAAATAGGACTGTGATTCCTCTTGATAGAGGATCACCTGCCCTGGCCAACTCCCAGTCTAACAGGGTGTCAGACAGAGGGTAGCACTACTATTGTGTGATCAGTGAAAGGTTTATATATGGGCAATGGACATGAAATTATGAGATGTTTTGCCAAAGATCCTACAGGATATCTGTGGCTGAACCAGGCACACTGCACAGGATTAGTCTAAGCACACAGTGTAGCCTGTGCTACTGTGAAAGGGTGCAGCTGCCTCTCACATTTAGAAGACAGAAGCAGGCATTTTTGGGGTGAATGTCCTCTCATTCTAAAAGGAGACATTAAACATAAGATAGAAAAGGTCTAAACCCACCACTTTGCACCAGGCAGAAAGCCAAGTATTGATCTCAACCGCCAACATCTAAAATACAGACACAAAATTAGGGAAAATAGTTCCCATCTCCTGCTTTTATATTACAAAACTACTCAGCTTTTCTTTGGCTCTTCTTAAAAATTCCCATTTTAAAGATGACAACTTGGAGATGCAAAGAAAAGGGATGAAAAAAAGCCAAGAAAAGGAATAATATGGATGCTATTGCAACTTCTTTGAAGACAAGAAATTATTTGAAGGAGATCCAGAATCCTGACTGAACAGTGAAAAGGCAGAATTCGATATCTCAGAAAGTAATCAAATCAGCAATATGGCTTTGGGGCCTTTTGCATGGCATGTCTTTTCCTTTTCTAGAAAGAGACCTCTATATTCTCAGTGCCTCAGTCCTCTACGCAAGGCTTTGGCTTTCTCATATACCATCTCCTTGCCCTTTCCTTTGACAATAAGTGTTATATTTCTAATGGCATCATTGTTCGACCACGGTCCAAATATTTTTCAGGCATTCAGATATCTCTGCAGTGGTAAAATGTGGGCCTTTAAATAACAAGTCCCTTCAAGGAAAAAAAAAAATGGCTCAGTTCCTAGAAAATACCTGTCACCTCCACCACCCTTAACCCTCCTTGGCTCCACAGTTCCCTGCTAAAACCACAATCTCATTCTGCCTCATAGAGCTGCTATTTGTCTTGTTATTTCCCATCTCTTTATTTCCGTCTTTCAAAAGCTTTAGGTAAAGCTGACATCTTTGGACTGCTGAGGATATGGCATCCAATTAAAGCATTACATTACACAAGATGTGACATTCCAGAGTGCCCCTTTACGACTGATTTCACAGAGCAGAAGTGTTATTACCTGGAACATCTTCCTTTTATTTTTTTTTCAAACATGAAGGAATAGATTGTGATAGCAGCTGATAGCATGAGAAAAGGAGGTAAATTCCCAAGTACTTCACACAAACTGTGCCTCTTGCTGTGTAGAATTGTTCTGACATAGGTGTTGTCAGGCTGCTGGCGGGAAGGCTCTGCAAAGCATCTCCCAGGAGTTCTCCTCTGACAACCTGACACTGTGTAGGGATTTACTCAGATCAGCTTTGGACTGTGTATACGACTATGGAATATGTGCCTTTGAGTAAAAAAGAAGCTGTAGGCAACTTGCAGACATGGGGGCCCACGTAGCTACATGGGGAGTCCTAATGACCAAATATTCAGGATTCTCAAGGTTTTCCCTTACTTAGTTTTTAATTAAGTAATTAATTTGAAGAATAAACATGAAAAAGCATTTATTCCAATGGGTGGTAAATTTTGGAAGACTCTAGAACAAATGCTTTTCCTAAAAAAAAAAAAACCAAAACTAAGAAATTCAATGGAAACCTGCATGGTTCCTGGCAGAGAAACAAGCTTCAGAGCTAAGCTTTACTCACAACTCAACTCAAACCAAATGCTCAGCCTTTCTAACTTTGAGAATACTTTGGCTAAGTTTCTATTATGTACCTCAATTTTGCCAAAGATGTAGAATACCTGATTTTTTTTTTTTAACTAAAAATGTTTTTCCAAGACAACAGAAGCCAAAATTCTGTCCATATGTCATGGCTGAACATCACCCAATTTTCCTTTTTCATCTTCATGCTATTTACACATAAATGGTTAACATTAGAAGCAGCTGCAAACTAAAGTGTGTGTATCTAAGCACTGGTTTATTGAATTTGCATTTTAAAAGCCCATAGTCAATTTGAATTCAAAATATGCAGTAAGGCAATCAAATTATCCTTTTAGCTTTCTTCTCCTGAGTCAAAAAACTGCACACATAGAAAACCAACGGCCAAGTGTTAAAAACTGTTTTTCTTTTTCCCAGAGCTTATGAGAAGTTTCAATGCCTTTGCAGCCTGATAATCTGAAATGAGAAAGCCAAAGGACTGCTGAGCTGTTATTTCAAAATCAAAATCATGAGTAAGAGTCATGAGTGCTGGTGCAGCCAAGCATAGACTTCAACGAAGTTGTAAAGATTTATACCAAGAGGGGCTGTCTTCCTGTTTAACTGGATCATTGTCAGATAAACTGTCAAGCCATTTTTTTCTTTCCCTATCCATCTTTCCTTTTATACCCTCTGGCATAAACACCGAGTTCTCAGAGTCACCAGGGCACTGTTCTGGATGAGGGATGTTTCCACTTTTAATGACTGACGCCTCTTCTCTTGATACCGCTACCATGCTGACATTGCTGGAGGATTAAGGCAGAAACTGTTAGTGTAGATTTCACTTATTAAGTGCTTTTTGGCTTTTATATCAAGACTGAAGTACTTGGAGCAGATGAGATGCCACTCACAATTTTGTGACTTGCATTTTCTTCCAGGAGTGCTGCCTCCAGAAGCTAAGTTGCTGAGATGCTGCTTTCCAAACTCTGCCTTGTGGAAGCCCAAGTCAGTGATTTGCAACAAGAAAAACTTGCTTCTGAGCCGGCGCCTTCTCTGGGATGTGGCTGGTCTGCTCATGGCTCAAAGCAGCTCACAGCTCTCATGAACTTGCACTACATTTTGCTTGAAGCCAGCAACACATCAGTATGGGTGTCACACTGCAAGTATTGTTCCTACCATACACATCGGAAGTGACATAGCTGAGCTGCCTGCTTAACCTTTTCTGTTCATAATACCTGGGGGAGGTGAATGGACTAAGTCTATGCCATAATGGTTTCATATCATCTCTCAGCCCTTGTTGTCTTTTTAGGCAGACTCTAACTTCAGCCTCAGGCCAAAACAGTGCTGTTAGGGAGAGCCCTGCAAATGTAGCTCACAACTGCTGTACATATTTCCAGCACAAAGATAAAGTAGCCCTGAGCCTGTAGATGAAAGTAGGCAAGCCCTGTGAGTAGGGAATGCATTGTCTCAGCACTGAGTGTGAAATGGTACAGAAACTAGACTCCTCTGAAAAAATACGAGCGAATACAAAAAAGCAGTAATTAGCTCTAAAGAAATGACAACAAATCCTCAGAGAGATACATTTTATCCCAGATGAGTTGTGAATATGAACTGGGAGTGTGACCCATAAATTTTAAAGCCAGAGAGCGTATTATATACCTTTGGGTCAGTCACCTGCCTTACCTAGGTTGCACTTGTGCAACATGGTCATGCATATTCACATGGTTGGGTTTGGGCCCATTTTTTATAAGGCTTCTCTTGTTTCTTCCCTTAGGCTGATTGTAATTAGAAATGGGATCAAGGCTCTGAAGTACAGAGTTGAAGTACATCTAATGTACCCCACATCCACAGGGCTCTGCAATTAGCATTTGCAGTTGGATCCATCCACCAGCCTCATTTTTAAATTCAGTCTGACTTCACAGGGTAACTAGAGAATTGTCCCACGTTAGGAATTTGGCTGATGCTGGTGAAACAGCTTTATCCCTGAAGTCCCACTGTGGAGGTGTGTACCTTCAGCCAAGGTGTAGCCTGTGGTGAGCCATAGATGATGGCTTAGGGAAATTTGTCTATAATCTAAGAATTTTAAATTATTTGTTTTACTGTGCAAGCTTTTGCCTGAACTAGTCTTGCCATTGTTTCAACAAATTCCTGTTTCCCATTCACCATAATTAAAAGAGCAAAAATGTTTGTGGTTGTGAGTACCAGACTAATTGCTTCTGACCTACAGAACCCCTGCAGTGCCTTGGGTTATATTAGGAGGATGCGGAAGGGACTGGGACCTCTTCTGCTGCTCTACACAGATGGCATTTTGGTTACAGACAGGATGTGACCTTCATGTTGGAGAATTTTCCTCCTTTCTAATCTGCATGAAGCAGTTGTCTTCTGATACATCCTATAGCAACCACTCCAGTCCAAACTGCAGTGATAAAAGCTGGTTTTATGAAACTACAGAAGTTACTGATGCTATGGACAAAGCAGCATCCAGTAAACACTAAATTTTTGTTGGTAATGGCTCTTGATCGCTTAGCCATTCACAAATCTCACACCTGTCCTACACAGGTACCTTTTCACTGCTAGGAGCAGTTGTCCGCGCTGTTATAGTTGGTAAAACATAGCAGCGATGTCATAAACCTGTCAGCATAGATGTAAACCAGGAAGGAGATAAAGGTCTCATCCAAAAGAGAAGAGAAAAATAAAATTTCAAATCTGCATAGTTTAGATTAAAATATATTATTTTGAAAACGCATTCAAAAGCACTAAGCTAGTGCAAGGATAATAAACATGTTTTGATTACATACATACATGTGTCTTTTTTTTCTTTCTCTCTGTCAACAGGACAAATTATCAGGACAGGACTGGAAAGGAGAATGAAGGCCGACTCTACACAACAATTCCCTAAGTAATTTAACAGGAATGAGGTCTTAACAAGACAGGAAGAATTTACAGCTTGGCCTGGGATGACAACAAAGGTATCAACACATCCCCCAAGACGTTGGTTGCTACTGTCAGGACCATCATGTAACAAATTAGCGGTGACTGTTCTTCTGAAGAGATGTCCAGGGAAGCTGGACAACTCATAGTTCTGTTACCACAGTCCTTTCTGGCTTTAATACAATATCATGTTGGAATTTTGGGTTGTTTTTTGGGGTCTTTGAAGGTTTTTTTTGTTCTTAACAAAGAATGGTCCTTCTCTAGTGCGTGTGTTGGAAACAGTGAGCAGCAAAGCTCATCCTGATCTTTGATAAGTTCTGCGAGAAGAGAGGAGACCCACTGAAGTTCCCATGTTGATTACGATCCTTTTCCTTTGTTGTTTTACCATAAGTAAAATATCGGCAAACTGATGGTTAAAACATTGCATGTCCAAATTGATGACATACTTGGTGACGCACTTGATGAAGCTCTGGCATTCCCAAGGGAATGCAAAGGAATAGCTACGAAAGGAATGATAAAATGCTGAACTTGGAGCAATCATCTCAAAAGTGTATAAAAGAAATTAGAGTTTCATTTCTTTAAATTATTATTATTATTATCTCAGTGCATGAACTTTTAAGAAGGGGGAGTGCTCTGACCTCAATGTCTCATGCAAGAACATGCAGTCCTCAAAGAGAAAGAGGCAAATTATGTACTTTAAAGCTATTCTTGTGTCTAATGCAAGAATTTTTGTTTAGATAATTCAAGAAATCACGCGAGCTTTCCACTGAAGTCATCAGGACAGCTCACATGAGATGCCCACGTGCCCTAAGTTTGCAAGATACTGATCTCATATATTCATTATTTATTTATATATTGTTATGACGTTCTCGTTTCCGTCTCATATTTGTGTCTTCCTTGCACTTTAAACAAAGCCTCTCTCCACTTTATGCAATTTTGCATGGACAGCAAGATGAGTATTGGGGCACGGATATGAGTAAGAAAAATATATCATTAATCCATTTTCACAGGTCTCAGTAAAAAAAAAGAGTCACCAATAAAAAAGAAAATCACGTATGTCTTCCATTACCCCACTTTCATCTTCTTAGAACAGATTGTAAATGCTGCCCCGTGGTTATGAATTATATTAATTTATTTGCTAAAAATGTGTTCTGAGAAGCTTCATGAGTCATCGAACAGTGTACAGTTTCTGGTGATCACTGGGGCATATGTTTTTGTGACAGGAAACATTTAAACTACCAAACACAGCTGTTTAAAAAACAGTATAAAATGTGCAGGTGCATGAAGGAAAAAAAGGAAAAAAAGAAAAAAGAAGCCCCCTCCCCACCCCCAAAACTTTTATTTTCATAGAAAAATAAGAAGAAAATGGACTTTCAAAGCTAAGAAACCAAGTTACTGAATAACAGAGAATCTCGAAATCAGCAGATAATTTTTTTTATAAATAAAACCCACTTTGTTTTTATTGGACTAAAGTACTGAACCAGCACTCAGTGTGAGAATGAGTTTAGCCTAGACGACTGGACCTACCAGTCTGCATAGACAATAAACAATAAAGGTCCAAATAAAGGTCCATATTTTCAAGTTTATTAAATGGGGGTTATTTTCAACAGATTAACTGTCGTTAAAACAATTGTGCCTGCTATTAGTCTGTAGTGATTCTGTTCAACAGAGGTTTAACACTACAAATCTCTTGCTTATGAATGTGACAGTTTACATTTCTGAATTGGAACTGTCTTCTCTGGTCAGGTGGTGGGGGTCAGGCAGACACTTATGGCATGGCATGGAATAACTCTCTGATACCACGACCAGTTAGCAACTCCAAAAAGGTCCACTGATGCTCTTAAAAAGCATACCCATATCCATCCTTTCACCTTCCACTGGATAAGGTGCTCAGAGCCCCACCCAACCTGGCCTTGAACACTTCCACGGATGGGGCATCCACAACCTCTCTGGGAAACTTGTTCCAGTGTCTCCCCAACCTCACAGCAAAGAATTTTACTGTACAGTTTTATAAGTACCTTTTCTGAAAACAAACTAACAAGCAAGAAAACTGGAAGAGTTATTTCATAACCTTTACCTAGCAAGTCACAAACATGACAGCAGTTGTTGGATACATCATCAGCTTTCCTTACACTGCATTCCAATTTTACTAATTATTTATCACCTTGCATTTGTGGATTACATCAGACCTCTGTACTTCATGAGAACTAAAATACATTTATTTCCTCAGATGCTTTAGAGAAAAACAATTTGCCTTGGAAAGTGATAGGAATATGACTGGAGTATTTTCTTTACAATCTTTGCAATAGAAATGCAGAATTTTTACAAAGAACAAAGCTCACAGTATTTCATCACAATTTTAGTAGTTATTTAATTTCCCTGTGAAGGTTTGATGTGTCACCAAGCATCACATAAGTCCTGAGATGTGGTGTGATAATGATTACAATAGGTTTTTATTGATAATGTTGCCATTTGTTGAAATAACTTCAAAAATTCTTGTAAAGAACACACTTTGTCCTTTTTATTACTTTTTTTTGGCATTAAGAAAACTGCAATTGAGATCTTAAGGTATCGTTCTTAAAACCAGTATTCTTTAACTTCTTTTTTTTTTTAACAATAAATATATGTAACACTAAAAAAAAGTTGTAAAGACAAAATTATCAGACATATGTCAAGCATTAAGCAACTTCAAAAAGGAGCAAAACAGAATTTGCACTGTAGAGAGTAATTTATAATTTGTTAAATACTTTTATTCAGTGAAAGTATTTAAACACTTGGTTGGCTTCATGCATGTGCAGTGTTGCCCCCAGCAATACAGTGAAACAAGTGCTAAATTTAATTCAGAAGTTTCAGTTCTATGGTTTTCAGATAATTGCCTGCAACTATTGTTTGCTGGAGCAACCAGACGGCCTTACCAGAAACCTCAGAAAGCTTTTCCAGAAATACCATTTTTCTTTCAGGACAAATGTTTCTTGAATTTCTGCCACCAGAAATAAGATGAGAACTTTTTGCTTTAATTGTAATATTATTAGTAAGACAAAAAAGGGAAAGAGACAGCCTGCTACATATATTCTACCTCTACCAGTCACAGTTTTTGGGTCAAAAGTTGTTAATCTATTCGGCATGGTTTTATCATCTGCAGCAGTATATTAAAAGGACAAAAATTCCTCAGCTTTACCCTGCTTGTGAGAAAAATATAAGAAAAAAAACCACATAATTTTTTTCTAATATCCATAATTTATAACTGTGCCGACTTTAATTCACATTTTACTAATGGAAATATATTTTAAAAATACATTCAGCAAGTGATCTTCCTTCTCAAGCTCTGTCACACTTTCTTAAGGTTAAGTCAACAATAGTGGAACCCAAGATGAAGGATAAATCACCTTTAAAAATATTAATCATGAATTGTAAGAAAATATGAGACAAAATATCAGTGAAGTCATTTAAAAATATTCAGATAATTTTATAGTCTGCATCTGGTACTATTTCATATAAATGCAAGTTGGACATCTACAACCTTTGGGTTAGTAACAGATGCTGTCATGAAGTTGATCAATTTTACACAAGCAAAAGCTAAACAGAATAATTTCAGGCCACCCAATGTTTCCAAAAGGCATTTGCCTGGCACAGCCAAAGATTGCACTGGTCCATGCAAAACTATATCCAGACAATCTAGACATACTTTTCAAATTTTATCATCTGTGGCTTTAATCATGAATTTCATCTGTCAGGTTTTCTTCTGACCAATGGTGAGCAATGCCTTCAGAGGCAGAGGCTGAGGGTAACTCTCTGTGTGCAGAAACGTTTGAAATGTGCCTGTGGGTGCTGCAAGCAGCCCTGTCGGAGCTGCGCTGCTGAGCACAGGGGATGAAGTCTGTGGGCAGCCTGCATGGCTGGGGAGGAGGAGAAACGAGTCAGGCATGAGGTGACAGAGAACAAACATCACTGTCCTAAATGATGCAATGAAGCATATGGATACCAACCTCACTGGACATCAGCATGAACCTCAAAGAGCCTCTGCTTGTGCACTGCACACTGTGCATCACCCACACAGAGCCTGGCATCTCATGGCTTTGTATTCTTAAGTGACTCTTGCTGCCATTAGACCAGAGAACGAGCAGCTATATTTTCTAGTCTGGTTAAGATTCCCCCCCAAAAGTGGTTACTATCCTTAATTAAGTACGTCAGCTTTTTAGAAGTGGTTAATCCTTCAGTTTGCTCTTTCAGTTTCTGCTCTTGAGAGGGAAATGCTGGGCAGTCTTGAAAATACAAACTCTTCCTTAAGTGCATTATGATGCACAACAGTGTCAGAAAAAAAACCCAAAACCCAAACCCAAACCCAAACCCAAACCAACAAACCAACAAAAACCCAAACAAACAAACAAACAAAGCAAACCAATACAAGTCAACTTTAAGTATTTTAACTTTGGACAAGCAGACCTTTAAGTTTTAAGTAGACAGAGAAGAGAAGAAATTGAGTCTCTACCTACAGTTTAAATACCACCTCCCTGGTACAGAATCATAGAATTCTTAAGGTTGGAAAAGACCTCTAAGACCATCAAGTCCAGCTGTTAACCCGGCATCTTCATGGTCACCACTAAGCCATGGCCTCAAGTGCCTCTCCCACACATCTTTCAAATACGTCCAGGGACGGTGACTCCACCACTTCCCTGGCCAGCCTGTTCCAATGACTGACAATCTTTTTGGTGTAGAAAATTCTCCCAATATCCATCTAAACCTCTTCTGGTGAAACTTGAGGCCATTTACCCTTCTTTTGTCACTTGTTACTAGATAGAAAAGACTGACCCCCACCTTTCTACAACCTCCTTTCAGGTAGGTGTAAAGACTGAAATATATAAAGAGAGCAATATACTACTTATTGAACCACTTTGTTTTTCTGATTTGATCAGATTTTAAAGTAGCTATTTGGTTCAGCAAATCTGACTTTAATTTTACGAAGAATTAAAGCTATGTCTGATAACCTATAAAGCTATAGCTATTAAATTCCTTATAAAAGGAATTTTAATAAAAAGATTCTGTAACTATTAGAGAAACCTTATATCCTGTATAGCACTCATTTCATGTTGCACTTCAAAATGGAAGAGCTGAGCTTTGTTTTGATACAGCTTCATTACACACACGTTATAAACTTTGGGAAAAGAACACCAAAACATAGTGCAGAAAGATACTAATACGAAACAATGACAAATATTGTGTTTCCTAATGGCAATCAACTCAATAATATATATTGTTTTCTACCTTTTAAAGGATTTATAATCTGGGTGTTCTGGGTGGTGGGTAGGTTTACTTAGGGAAAAAAAACCCAAACAAACAAACAAAACGATTCCACTTTTACTGCTGTCATCCTCATCTGCACTGTTTTGGAACTTGATTCTGGGATCCATTGGATTGTGTAAAACAACTGAATTGCAGCCAAAACCACAGATATGGTGAAGGCAGTCCAGGGTCAGTTATAGCAGGGTGAATACAGCTAAGCTATAAAATAGAGCATTCCACACTATTCTGTTGTTTTTAAATGGCTATTAAAGCTATTAAAAAAAGAGCTCTCTAGTAACAGAATATCCATTTACATGAGACAACTTCTTCTGGAAGCAATAAAGGTGCCTATCTGCACAGTGCCCAGGATAGGTTTTCATTCAGAACAGGCCCATTTTCTATTTAAGGCATTTCACTCAACTAGAGATTCTAAAAGATCAAATATCACACTATACGTTCTCCTTCATGCTTTGCAAAGGAGGCCTTACATGCAAGCTGCTTTAAAGCACAGTTTTACTCATGTCATCTGCCAGAATAAAGCACAGTGGGCTCTTTGACCTTGGAAAGCAAAGAACACTGGCAGGTTGCTAGAAGCCCATCTAAAAGGCATAAAAATATTTATGTCTGTATGTATACTTCCCCCCACAATCTTAATATCTCAAAATCTGTGTTTAACACCTACATTCCCCAAGAGGTGTGGAAGCATTTGAAAGATATTATGTCTGACTTACAATTTTTCTTAGTGAAATTTTAGGCAGCTGACAGCTCAAATGTTATGTAGCTTGTTGAATTTCTTGCTGCTAATAAATGGAAACAGGGAAACAGATACACCAGTTTGCTCCACTTAGGTTCAAAGCTCTTCCCAACACCCCCAGAGAATTATCAGGCAGTGCTGGCATTGCTCAGCAATCACCTCAGCCTGGTGGGTGCACCTTGGGGAGAACAGGAGGCACTACTGTGGTGCCAAATGTCCCCTCTCTGCAGGATATTCTAGTTACAATTTACTTTCCTCTTGGCCATATTGCCCTCACAATTCTGGTCACAGAGCAAGTCAGGTTTGAGAAAAGGAAACTTTATGAACTGTACCGGGATCTGAGAGTTAAAGCAATGTCCAGCTGAAATACAAGCAATCTGTTGCCACTGCTCTTCCATGCTACTGCCTCAGCTACAGGGTTATGCAAAGCTGGATACCATCACAAGCGGTTAGAAAATTTTTGTCTGAATCACTGAGCAACATATTTTCCAAGCCATAAAATAGTCTACTAAAACCAAATCTGGGGTCAATAATACTTCCTATTCTTAATCCTAAATGCTTAGATTTCTGCACAGTTGCTTTCCTTATGGCTGGTGAGACTTTCCATTCACTGAAAATTAAGAATTTATTTTAAAGCTTGACACTGTATGACTTGCTGGATTAGAACTAGACATAAATATAAAAAATCAGAAAAAGAAAATTCAAGTGATTAATGACATAAATACCCTTCTCAGAAATGTCCTAAAAACATTGTCTAATTTCAGAATCCCAAATCATAGCATTTATGAACTAAAATGTGACTTAGTCAGGCTTTGGGGCCCCAGACACACAAAACAGTGATATCTTGCACATAGTTACAGATACTTAACATTTCCAGAACTCTCTAGATCTTCAAGTTCTACCTATTTCTTCATTTCTTCTCATTCCATAATGAAATAATAACAATTTCTAAAAGCCATAATAAAATTCCATTAAAAAAAAGAAAACAAATGCTTAAAGCTGCTTACACTTCTTATTGCAGACATGTCTTCAACGGCCTGATGGCAAGACCATTCAAGGTAGCCATCTAACCTGTAGGCTAGATTTCACTGCTGCCTCTAAATGTAAGTGCTCAGATTCTCTCTTCTCTGACAACAGATAGACTAAAGAAAGACTAGAAGCAGATTTTACTCTTTTGAGACAAGTACTATATGTGGAAGTACCTGATGCAAAAGATGAGTAACATCCCCTTCAGCACCACCACCACTATCTCTCCTCTACTTTGGAAGGCATTCAGTGTTGGCCCAGATTGTGCTCCAACCACAGGCACCAAACAAGCTCCTCTCAGAGCCTGGAGTTTGGCATCTCTTCCGCTACATCTACATAGCAATGTCTGTTAAAGCAGATGTAGGCCTGTATCGTTCCCTGGTGGCTATGAGCCTAGATTTCACATCTGCCTTGCCTTAGGGGGAATTTACTAAGCCCAGACATAGATCCCAGGAACTACGCTGATCCAGCAGAACAGAAGAGTCAAATTTTTAATGAAAGTATCTCCACTGCTTGTTTCTGCTCTGGACCTAGCACCCTCTTGCCTCAATTTCAATAGAAAGTTGTGTATGCAAACTGCAGTACGAGCCCCAGTAGCTGGTCATCGGGATAGTTCTCCCTTACTCCATGTCTATATGGCACGGATCTCCACTGTCCAGTCCAGGAACACAGACATCCAGTGCTCTCCTAGTGAATCCCACTGCATACCATTTAGCCCCAAGTTTTCCTGACTGTTATTTCCCACACTGGTATTCCCAAAAGATGTCAAAAGCAAATCCTACCACTATATGGAGACTTTTCTCTTTTGTGCAGACTACAGCCAAACCAGACAGGTGAATGCTCCTAAGTTCCAACCCACTTGAAATTAGGTATTACAGTATCTTTTTAGGCAGAGTGGACTCTCACTGTCTGCAATTTTCTCTTAGACCTAATTAATTCCCATCGATTAATTAATTCCTGAAGATCCCAGAGTTTATATGGCAAACTGACTAACCCATACCATAATGAGCGCTACTTGGATTCTCAAAATATCTTACAGGAATAATACATGCTAACCACACATACCAAAACATTGTGCTTTTAGTCAGTGTTCCAAGCATGCTAGTTAACATTTCCATAGTGTGTGTATTAGAACACTCAAAAAATTTATTTTTTAATAATCAAGCCACAGAACGGAGGCTGAGATCACAAGAGTCTGGGTCACAAAAAGAGTCTGGGTTAAAGCCACAAAAGTTAGAATGGAAATTCTGAGCGAGATTTCATTTCCAACTCCACATGTTTTCTTTTGTTTATGAAATAACTAATTCAGTGGCTGAAAAAAATAATTGACAGATACTCTTGAAAAGGAAGAGTGAATACCACTGCAATCCTATATTTCATATTTCCTTCTCAAAACAGCTGTCAGAAACTAGCCGGGCTAAAAACCCATTAAAAAAACCCAAACAAAAAAGTAATGGATGAAGTAGAAGATGCAGATTTTACTTAATATGTTAACTCCTCTCTTTGAAAAGGCATACAATTAAAATACCAGTAGAAAAGTCTTTTTAAAGAATTCACCTTCCAATCATTAAAGCAGATGGTTAAAGCCTGGCTAGGCCTTGCAGCATGTGTAACGAGCTCCTAAACTCTGTTCACTGTAGAGTAACTCATGAGCAATTGACAACTACAGCTAGGTGAGACAAATCATTTCCCCAAAGGAAACACTTATTACCAAGTTCAAATACCTATTCTACACAATATGGGATGTACACTATGAGATCTAGTCAAGGAAGGATTTCTACCATTCAGAGGAAAAATGAGGTTCAAAAACCCAAAAGAAAGAGAGGAGCGGATGTTCTATTAAAAGGGAAGACTTCACTAAAAGGTGTCTAGGTTTCTGAACAAGGTTCGAAAAGGAAAGGTCAGCTCCTGAGAATGTGATATTCTCAATCAGACAAAGAGAGATATTATTAAATATTTAAAACAGCTAGGAGAAATACAGTCAGAATTTAGATTAAAGCATTCTCCTGAAAGTCTCATTTTTCTTTCCTCCTCCCCAATATACACTTTGTGAACAAAAGCTCCTAAGAGATTACTGGAAAGAGAGACATTGTTCTCAATGTCTTTTGAAACAGAGAAAATGTTGTACCATTTAGGGTGGACATATTTTTCAGTCAAGCATTACAAGGAGCACTGGACTAATAGATGTGACAATGAAGGCGTTTTGTAACACACGTGTTATATAATGTCTTGATTTCTGTAGATGGTTAGCAGCGACAGAGCTGCATAGGACAATGTGAAGTCATCTCTCAAAATAATACAATATGACAGGCCAAGTGCATTCTGGTTTGATTTGCACAGGGGATGAATACAGAATATCTCGCCGCAGTGCACCATTCCCATATCAAACTGATGAAGGCAAAGATACTTGTAAGTTACAGAAGTGTGGGTGAAAACCCTTGTATTGTCCAAGAGAGTCTTCTTTACTTAATGACTAGTGTATTGTAATACAGCAATTAAACTAAACACTTACAAGAAAGGGATTTTGGGGATTTATTTATTTCTACATCTCAATGGCAGTGAGCCTACAGAAAACACGATGGAGTGAGTTCAGCATGTGGGGATAATCATGTAGTTAGGAAGCAATGTTTAATCTAGTTGAGGCTGGTAATCTCTGGATGTTGATGCACAGTGTCATGCACTGCCTTGTAGCATTTCCACATGGGTGCTCTATTACTTCGTAGCACTAGAATCTGCATATGATTTCTTATTCTCTTATCTACTCCTCACGGATTCAGTAAATCCATCAGAATTTTACAACTGCCATTCTCTCTGGGCTGTGACACATTTGTAGTCACGGATTAAAATCAGGCTTCTAAAGCAATTGCTACTTGCAGCCCTCTGCCCTGCACTTCTGACAGAGATTGCCAGAGCCTGTGCTGGAAGTCTGAAACTCAGCAAAACACCTCCTGAGCACCCCAAGCCTGTTTATTAAGGTACATAAATCCACTTTAAATATACTGCTTAGCTAAGAACAGCAGCAGTACAGAAGCTGACTGAGTCATGACTCAGTCTTGGTCAGAGGTAGGGACAACAACTTGGGCAGGACCCATCTGAGCCATCTGATTTTACTCTGCTTCTCCACGTGAATGAACTCTTGGACTTCATCAGTGTCTACAAGTTAGCAAATGGCAACCCTTCCAAAAGCAATTGTTTCAGGACAACAGGGATACTTCAGTTGCCTCAGACTCTCATCTTACTGAGAGCTTTACAGACCCTCAGTTTTCATTGGTTAGATTTTTTCCACTTTTTTTTCGAAATTTTCACAGTCACAAATGAAACAGAAATGAAGGTTTGCTATGCATCCTTCTCTGAACTCCACGATGACCTGTGTTAAGTCACTGTCTTCACTCTCTTCGGGCACTTCGGTATAATTATATGAAACTCAGAAGTATTATATAGCAAATAATATAGGCTCTTATTTACATGTTTTTATTATACAGAGTGAACAATAAAATAGTTGTTGATTTTAAATGATAAACTTTTATTCTGAATATACTGGTTTTGCACAATAATTAACACAACGGTTCTAGGATTATAAACTTTTTATAACATTATTGTACAAATTTTTACAAAAAATTATTTTTTTCCAGGCTTGTCAAGTTCCACAAAAGTGTTAAGAGAACACAAGAAAAGGGAGAAAGACCTGCTTGCCTCGTAAGAGCAACCAAGTCTTTTTTTTGCAGAAACGCACACTGAGCATTTCAATAAAAATATCCCAGAAAGCATGATCCAGACATTCCATACAACACAAGAAGAGAAGACAGCTTCGTCAGATCACAATCGCAATTTCATGGCATCTGAACAAGACAGTATCCCTTTAGCCTCAGTGAAATATTTCTTCAAGATGATGTTTTCCTTTTAAACCATAAACAGGACAGATGCAAGTAGCTGGGAAGAGGGTGAGGCTAACTTTTCAAAACTCTTGAATTGTTTTCAGACAATTTGTTTTAATCTTTTTACAACAGTGTACAATGAGTATTAACAATATTAACATTGTGGTATGAACAAAATAATAATAAATCTGGCCTTTGTTAAAGGCTTGGACGTCTGATGAAGTTAGGGTAAAATTTATCCTAAGAAAGGAGTTATTAAGATTTCACCTTAGGTCGACATTCCAAAAACACCCGAGTGCACTGCAGTGCCTTGTAGGCATTAATATATTTCTTAATAACAAGTGTGCTAGCATCTGAATGTTTGGATCAGTGGTACTGAGGTTGTGTTTTGGAATTAAGTCATACTAAGCATGTTTGTTACATGTTAATGGGAAAAAAAGGTCTTAATGTCTCTTCGGTGACACCAAAAAGCTCTCAACCACAGCAAGTAACACTTGGGTTGCAAAGGTCACTTAAAAGGGATACTGCCTATTTGAAACCAGTAAGGCCAGGTTTTAAGTTCATAAAAGGAATATCTTAGGAAAACTTACAAATGGCAGCAACACTGTTTTTGTCAAGTTAAGCAGTAAAGCCTCAAGCATTAGAAACATGAAAAAGATCATACTAAAATCTTAAAGGTACAGGGCCTAAAAATCTTGTCAATCAGACCTGCTATGTCATGTTAAAAACCTGTTACAAATATGGACCACGGTCAGTGTTTTGGCAGTAATGCTGGTTGTTTAAATGAAAAAAACTAGAAAGAAACCTTTCATGTTAAGTCCTCAGATCATGTTTTGCACAGTACCATGCTGGAACAACTTTAACAGTGGTTATTGGTCAGATGTACAATACACTGCATGACTTCTATGTGAACTGAACCAGTCCCAACAGTTCCCTTAGTGCTATTTAAAGGATTTGAGCAACCATCGACAGAGCCTTTTATGTGACTTTAAAAAACCACAAATTTTTACAATATATTGTATTTAAAAATATCTTAATTTAAATCTTAGGATCAAGCTGCTTCTTTCAAAGACAAGAGAAGATGACTACAATGCACTGTGAGAGTAAGGATACTCTTCTGCATGAGAATTTGTATTTATTCATGCAAGTTATTTCTATCAGACTGGTATTCACATTCACATAGCTAAAGTTCAGATTGCATTTTCAGTCTATGTTTTGCATTTTGCAGATATTGGAGTATTTAAAAAAAGTCTTGACCATCACTTGGATATATTCTAATATATAATTTCAAAGTATTTAAAATACTCAGTACTTTCTAAAGTATTAATCAGATGGATATCATGTTGGCTAAATGTTTATATAGAAACACATTTCTTCAGGTCATATAGAGGGGCAAAAGAGAGGAACAAAGGACATTTCCCTCTTTGGATAACCCAAAAGGGCTATGTGTCTGCATGGCACAGACTGCTCCCTCCTTTTGCATTTGAGCACTCTAAGGGAAGTGGGATGAGAGCAAAAGCCACAGATGTTTCCTGTGGCAGCATGAATTTGTGCCATCTTTCTTTCTCCCTACAAACTCTAATCAAATGCTTATTAATTAACTCTGAATTTGGCCTCCCAGCATAAACAAAGTGTTTTAAACAGTGTAACTTGTCCATGAAGGGTTTCTTTTGGGAAGCTAAGTGAAAACTATAGAGAACTTAATATACTAACATGAAATTAAAAGAGCACAACGCAAACCAATGTGTATTTAAAGTAACCTCAGAGTAAAAGCAGTGAGTGCAGTAAGTATCGGCCTAATCCTAGAAAACTTGCACCTCCCATAAAATGCCAATTGACTACATTAAGGAAAAATACTGGATGCAGTCTCGGCATGAGAAACACTCAAACCAATTGTTTTATCAGGTGGTAACTGGTGCTAGGGTGAACAGAACTGCAGCACTATGACTGGAAGGAAGGGCTCCAAGTTTATCTTCACCCCTATTATCAACATTAGCTCACCTTCCCTGAGGACGACCTGAAGTCATCCAACACAGTTAATCGTACTTTTAACCCCACGACATTGCTAGATATATTTTTTTTAAAATCTAGATTTGATCGCTGAACAAAAGGTCAGGATTTCTTTTTTTCACTCACTGTATTCCCAAACATGAGAAAATACATAGCTGGAGCCAAGGTACATGAAAAACAATGAACCAGCCATGAGTACAACTACAGTAGACATCTGATCATTCAAGCCATGCCATGGCTTTGAGTAGCTTCTTCAGTTTTCATAGGATATTAATGCATGCCCAATCACTTTTTTAAGCTTTTGGCATGATCAAAATTATATCAATCAATTGCCAGCATATACATATCGATGATTTGCATTTTTTTTATTTTTTAAAGAGCTAGTGTATTGTGCCATATTAATATTTGCATATTGCAGTTGTTAGCAGAACTGTACAATACCAGCAGAGTTGCACATTCATTGGTTTAGCTGTCTTGCAATACTGTTTAGTTCTGAAAACTAGAAAAAAAAGCGCAAATCATATTTTGCATCAACACTATGCTACACTGTAATATTGTAATTTACTGCACCAACCTGTATCACCAATGAGGTTGTATAAGAACAACTTCTAGAGTTATTATTCACAATCAAGTATCAATGTGCATACATATAGATTCAAGGCTCCCCATTTGTTTATATTTTTTCTAATCGCAGCAACCAGGTCATTTTGCTGTTAAATATGCTATTTTCAATAATAAATAGCAACAGCATAAGTTTTAATATTATAGGTGGGTTTATATGAAGGAAACAAAGGGGGAACCTGATATGAACCTTAGAGAACATATACTTCCAAAAATAAATGTGTTAAATCTGATTTTTATATTCTTAAAATATCTGTACACACATTTTCATGTGAGATCCCTATTCCGTAAAAAATCCACCTCAACTCTTTTGTTACGATAGCTATATTTACCCTATTTTCTCAGCTTTTTCATTGCACAGTATATTCAGAGTTCTGTTTCATAATATAATTTAATATGATTTGATTGCAACACATTGCAATGTTCAATTTCTCACACAATACAAGAATCACTCAGTTATCTTTTCAATGAACTATATTCTACCATCAAAGAAAACAAACTGAAAAACAATAACATAGCATCATCATCATGCAAAATACCCCTGGAAACCAACGTTCAAATATCACAAAGACATTTTTTATTCACAAGCATTTTTGTTTCAGCCTTTGAATAATTTCTACTAGCTTTATATGTAACCGCATTGTGAAAAGGAGGTGAATATTACGTTGAAATTAACATTTTTTTCTGACAGAAGACACCAAATTTAAGATGAAAACCACTTTTTAGTTACACTCTCCAGTACCTTTGTATTTTGAAACACAGTAGTTTTCTCCCTTCCTTCCTTTCTACATACAATATCAACCCACCAAAACTTAGCTGGCTGCATGATTCATTTTGGAAGAATTAACCATTCATCATAAAGCATTCCAATCATGCTGAACTTCTGGTAAAGACTGGCCAATATTTTCATTTTACTCAACTAGTTTGGACAAAACTGATGTTAAAAGCAGCCATCGTGGTGCTAGTAATTTATATTGGGGAGAACGTTTTCCTTTTTTTTTTCTTTTTTTTTTTTTTTTTGGTTTTTAAACAACTGTTCATGTAAAAGAATATAAATCTTCAAGATATCCAAAGCTTAAAAGAAATGAAAATCATATACATAAGCTATTGTTAGGGGAGCCCTTTTACATGAAGTTACCAAGATTACAACAACAAACAAACAAACAAACAAAAGGTTTTTGATTTCCCCAATGGAGCACGTACAGAAATCAGTTTGGATGGCGCAGATGATGCAGCATTCACACACGGTTAGGGATCCGACACTCCGACATGCAGGCGTCGTGGTGCCTCGGTGAGTCTCGCAACGCGTGGTAACCAGACACGGGCACTGCTGTTCTGCTGCTGTCTCAGTAGCTGACCCTCTCGAAAATGAAACTGAGGCTATCGTTTTGGCCAGGTCTTGATTAAGTTATGCAGGTTTTGGTTTAGCAAGGTCATAACTGGCAGTGTCTGCTGCCAGATAACAGCCAAAGCAGGACCAACTGAATTGCTACCATAGACCACAGTGATGGACTCAGACCAGAGGCCCCACCGCAGTCAGCCGAATCTTCCTGTCGACAAGAAAAGAAGAAATCATTTAATATTAATTACAGTGAAGCTGCTTCAGAAGTAATCTACAGCTTAGTTTTCAACATTTTGAACTATCCTTGAGGCATCCTTTTTGGTCTTATATGTGTTATTTTGCTAAAGTAACAGTAAAATAATTCCTGGAAGCTCCTCTGATTTTTGATACAGAGTGGCATTATTACTTTAACTATAAACATGGGGGGATTAAATACTTTCAAGGTTTACAGCAGACACTTATGAACTAGATGGGATACTTACACCATCAATCAAGAAATGCTATGGAATATACCTGGGGGCCCTAGTAAACACAATCTATATTCCTTAAAATTACATCAATTTCACAATTCAGAGTGTGACTTTATTGTGAGAAAAGATAGAAGAATAGATAACTTTTCAAGATTAGAAAACAAATACCAAAATATGTTTATGTCCATTTCATCAAATGATCACACACTAAAATGAATATGGTCTGCAGGTGAGGATATGATCAAAGAGAATGAAAATCCTTTCTCTGCCTCTGATGCTCTTTTCAACTAAGAGAAGGAAATTTTCTATTGCACTGCTTGTACATGCTTGATGCAGTTTGAGGGCTCTCTCTGAGCTGCACTGCTCTGTCATGCATCAGTAACTATTCCTTATGCCACACAGCAACCACACCACTTTCCCTCATTCCTCCCTACCATTAATTGCTGTTCTTTGGTCCCACTTTGCCTATAATGCTCAAACCTTTCACATGATGGACCTATTCATTAGTCTGGCTGAAATACATTTGATACCTGTTCTGGAGCCTGTAACACCTTCGATCTTGTTTCTCAGGACTGATACAAACTCTGATTAGCACCTAAAACACCAGGACAATTTTCCAGCCATCCTCTCACTGCTTTGTGTGACGAGTCTGAGATTCATGGGTAGCTCTGAAGGCTGAAAATACTCGGTCTTTCTCTTGTTTTCACTATGTTCTGTACCCACGGTATAAAAAGACTTTCCATTTTCCAAGAGATCCCAAGCTCCCAAGGGCAAGAAAACAGTGTAGGTGGAAAGGAATTTAGGTATATTAGCAACTGGGGAAACTTCTTGAACAGGAGCAATATGTGCAGGGAAGGACAGACGACTGAATCTGAACAGTAACAGACTGGCTGCTGGCACAGAAATCAAGAAGATTTTAGAACAGAAAGCAGAGGAAAGTCAACAGGCTGGGAAAAGCTCGTGGTTCAGACTGACATGCCATGGATGCACATGCAATTAATACTTAATATGCCCCAGAAAAGGCTGGGGTGTATGTGTGTGTGTGTATGTGTCTATAAAATGTACAATCAGGATAAATAAGAAAGAGTCATTAAACAACCTTTAATTTATTAGCATGTCCTTAAGCAAAAATTCCCAGTGCTTCTATACCAATGCTGGGAACATAAAACCAAGACAGAGCAGTGAAGACCAGTCACCAATGAACCATCCCAAAATAATACACATACCAGAAACGTGGCAGAAGGAGAATAATCAGTAGGACAGAGCATTCGTCTTACTGCTTTGTAAGAATAGCAGTGCAGGACGTACAGCAGAAGGGTACAATGTAAGGGATGATACAAAATGCAACAGCATGAAAGTATTACAGGAAAAGGGAAGTGTGATGGAATCTCTGTGGGTAAGAAACTTCAGAGTCTCATAATAAAAAATGTAATACTAGGATTGCACTGCTGTCTGCCTGATCAAAGTGACAATAACAATGTCATGTGAGATTGGAGAAGCCACATAAAGACTGGATTGAAGCTTTATCAAAGAGAGATGTAGAGAGCACATTTTTGGATATGATAAATGACTTTGGAACAATCGATCTTTGAATCTTTAGTGATGCACAGGGCCAGTTCAAAATTATAAGTAGAGTTGCTCTGTATAGCTCCAGGAGCTCTGGAGATCACAATGCAATAGGATTTAGCCTTATTGTGTGAGAGATCAGGGCAAACACATCCAAACCAAAAGATTTCAGTTTAAAGAAAGCGAACTACCTGAAAATTACCAAAAGCAGTTAACCCCACCCCCGCCAACCAAACAACCTCAAAAACAAGAAAAAAGGAAAACCCTTAACAAACAAACAAAAAACAGAAAAAAAACCCCTAGAAGTAGTATCTCAAAAAGCAACTTTCTCAAAAGGATTCAGACGAATATTTAGAAATATTGCACTAGATAATCATGTAAAATTAATGTCACAATTAGAAAAATCAACCATACACCACCCACACCCAAAAACCCAATCCCCTCAAAAAAATGAAAACACACCTCCATCGAAAAAACACACAACCTATAAGAAAACCTCAAACCCAAAAGAAACATCCCTGCATTAATCAGTAGGGAACTTAAGTATACTGTCATAGACAAAAGGTTAGTATTTAAGAAATCAAGTTTACTCAAATGGGCAAGAACAAAAAAGTGCAAAAAACCAGCAGATCAGATATAAACAGGAAATAAGGGGAGCTGATAAAGTGTTTTTTACAACCTCCCTGCAGAATACACTGAAATTATAATAGAAATTTTTGACTAAATCAAAAGCACAAAGCCAAATTCAATGTTAAGGCAACTGTTTCATAACAGAGGTGTAAAGATAGAATTTGGAAATTACAGGGCATATCAAAGGACTTCAATGAGTTCTTTATATCAGCTTTAATGGGTGAGAATTTTAACGATATTTATTCTGCACACGAAGCATTCTTTAAAGCTGGTAGGTTTCCAAAACAGTTTGGGAAAAATATGGAAAATCAGATAAAGCAGACAAATTAGACTCGGTACATTATCAGGAATTATAGCATTCACCAAGAGCCTCCTTTAGAAACTTGGATGTAAAAAAACCCAACAATCCCGAGCCCAAACAAAACCCGAAAATGAGCATTCAAATTCCCTAGAAAGAAACAAAAATTCATGTTGTCTTAAAGCAAATACCTCATGTTGGCTGCCATTCTTTATTAACAGTAGCTTTTTCCAGACATGTCTCTGACATGTGGTAGCTTTATAATTTAGTTGTATAGTTTTGGCTTAGGCTTTTTGTTTTGCTTGCCGTTTTTTTGTGGGGGTTTTCTCATTTGTTTTTTGTTTGTTTGTTTGTTTGGGTTTGTTTGTGGTTTTTTGTTTGTTTGTTTGTTTGGGGTTGTTTTAACTTTTGTTGTTGTTGATTGCACTCTATAAGTTAAAAATTCCTAAGGTTTCTGGTCAACAAGGAAGTCCTAAGTAAACTCTGCTGCACCAGATTTGGAGTAGGATGCTAAGATTTTGAGATTCACTGAACTTTCTGGTTTATTTAGTTTGGCACTGTCACTATTTGCATCTGCATTGTGTCTTGTCATGCAGCTTTATTTCTATTTAAAGCACTTAAAAATAACCCTGTTGCTTCTTCTTCACAGTGACTACCATTAAAAACAGAATTATCAGTAAAGGTTTTCTCTCACATGAATTCAGTGAATGGCACTCAGTGTTACCTCTTGGTATTTATTATTCTTATCACTGAAATCACTTACAAGAGTCATCTTTGAAGAAAGAGCTGAAAGTAAAGCAGGAGATTTAAAATTTCCAACAGATGGGAGATGTCAGGAGAGTATAAGAAGTAAACTGAAGGTCTTACACAAAATTGTGCATAGCATGAAGGGAAAACATCTTTGTAGTGAAAAAGGCATCCAGTATGGATACAAAGCAAGTAGGCCTCCACATACAGAGTTATACAGGACTCAGCTTATGTCATCTTGCATTAGACCAAATACTGCAAATTATATTGATAAATTAATCCTACCACAGTAGGCAGTTGAAAACACCCTCCATTCTGTTGTCCATTTCTATTTGCTCTATGAATTTTTTTTTTAACTACACCACAATTTCTCAACTGCTCTTGCATTCATCAGTCATACAATGTAATATTTCTACTGGGTTGAAAAGAAGTATTTTAGTATCTTTTTGTCTCTCCCTAAGACTACACAGGGAAGTTTTTAAGGATTCACAATTCACAACAGCAGAGAATATCTTGGAAGCCTCATGCAGGAGAGGAATCATATTATGAACGACAGCATTAAACTGCACTACACAAAAGTATACAAGGTTTGTACACATATTTCAAGGTTACTGAGATTTTAACATCATATTGATCAAAGCCACAATAAATTTCTGAGGTTTGTAGACCAATTTGCAGTGGTAAACCAGCAGTTCTGCCAAGAACAATTTCTAAATATTGTCTCTGGAATCAGTTAATTCTTTCGTGTCCTAAGCCAAGACAAAAATAGTAGTGGCAAAGAAGGTACAGTAAATCTTATCTAAATCCATTTTTTTCTCCACAGAATTTCACACTGTAATTTTCCTTTGTGCTTTAACTGTTGTCAAAACTGCAGGAAATGTGATAATATAAAATAAAAAAAGAGGAGAAAATCTGTGTTTATTTATATGAATCAAAACAAACAACAGTCCCCTGGAAATAAGTGGGATTCCATCCCCAATTTAAAACCAGATTGAGAAAAATGTCAGTTTTGACTGGTCTTCAAAATGCCTTTTTTGAGACACTTTTCCTCTTCTTGAGCTTTAAGGAAACTTCTCAACTGTTTCATGTTAATGTTATTTTTGAGATTTCTTCTAAAGTATCTTATAACAAAGATATACAGCATCATTTTATCTTCTCTTTACATTATCTTATCTTTACCTCTGCTAGTGCAATTAGACACTGAACTATTTTTAAGCAGTTTCACTGAAATTTTCCAGCCCATTACATAAATCACACAAATCCTGAATAACAGATCAGCTGGGGATGTCCTCTCTTTGTTGTCTTCAAAATTATGTCTGTATATTAATTCTCTTTGAAGAGAGAGAGAATTGCAAAAGTAATCAGAAAGAATTGTAAGCCACTTTCATTTCACCAGAAGTGTATGAGAAACTTCTTGCATTAATAAATCACGTCAAATTTCCTTGCATGCTTGAGGTAGAGAAGTGTCAAATCCAAATGCCATCTCCTTCATGTTATGCCTCACTATAACAACTCTAGATGGGGCTATTTTACAGCATCACACGCTATGAAAATCATTCAGCACTTTCAGAATGGAAATGAATGCTTTTATAAAACCATAACTTCATTGTTAAGTATCAAAACCACATATTCATTGCTACATATCTGCATTTCCTTGAAGACACTGCCAGTCCAAAATTTTAAAAATACACATGGAACCATAAATATATATACACAACATATACGCTAAGGCTATAAACATACTTGTTAGTCCTTTAGAAGTGCACTATAACTATTTAATGTACTAAAACTTTGTTTTTAAACCATAATAATTCATCAGAACCCACTGTGCTACTCTGACTTATAAAAGGGTAAAACAACATCTGCCCAAAGAGCTTCTGATCTGGCCTTTGATATCAATTCATTACCTCAAAGTTATACCTTTCAAAAGCATGTATTTTAAATGTTTCATATCACATGGACAACACGTTTGCTTTTACTCAAGAGTCATTTCCACTTTCAAGGCATGGTCATTCATAAATTTTGTGTTACCTTCCTTTGTCTGGACTAGCAGACAAAGCTGCCAAAGGTGTACGGCTGCCCATGCACAGATCGGGGACACAGGCAATTCCATCAAGATGTATCCAGTTGCCTGGACTGCTAATCACCCCCAAAGCTCCCACTGACATCCCTGGAAGCTGATGGAAGTAAGACATTCCCAGTGGGGACTAAAAACTTGTACAGTTCTTTTCTTTATTCTCAGGAATGGCAAACAAAAGCAGTGTGCATGTACAAAGTAAGAGCAAGCCATTTGAGGCAGTGATAATGACTATTTTGTTATCCTTGATGAAAAGTGAAAAAAAACCCGTCAGGTTAGTGAACCTGATCAGCTGGATTGTATCTGTGTTGGCTTCAGTGATTTTAATATAACTACACAGATTAATGCCCAGAGAGAACCCATTTCCAAAATCACAAAGTTATTAAAAACAAGATGAATGAACAAAATTACCTTTATAACTTTCTGCTGCCAAAAGCTTATCAGCTAAAATTATATTCTGTGGGTTTCCCATCTTAAGTAGAAAGCACGTTTTGGGTATAAAGAATTCAGTTCAAGGTGAGTCTCTGCTGCTTTATGTACATTGGACAGTAGCTTTTTAATTAAAAGAAAGCTATGTGCAGAGCAAATTGCATGAACAAGAACATGAGATGTTAATCTACATTTTAATGTGAAATACTACTGGCTTAAAGAAAGGACTTTCACCTTTCCCTACAATGTTCTTCCACAGCTGTGCAAGTTCCTAGGTTTGCAGGGAACTTCATCATTTAAATACAGAATAAGAATCTTCAAAATTACTCAAATAATAAACTGTTAAACACAATTTAAAGATTTTTTTCACTTATTTTCAAGAGATATTAATTGAACCTTCCCT
The DNA here is from genome assembly GCA_013397755.1 of Cnemophilus loriae. Taxonomy (NCBI): domain Eukaryota; kingdom Metazoa; phylum Chordata; class Aves; order Passeriformes; family Corvidae; genus Cnemophilus; species Cnemophilus loriae. The sequence continues at coordinate 1,792,147 of VZTF01002612.1, read as the reverse complement.
TAAGTATAGAGAGAATACAAGTTACTGTGAAAATGATTGTTCTAAGTTGCCACAAATTTCAATATTTCATTACACTAACTCCGAAAAATGCCCAGTAAGCTTTCGGTTCTGCCTCGGTTTGCTTTACTTTGATAGACATGTGAGTATCTCCCTCTAGCGGTCTTCAGAACAATAATGTTGATCAGAACACCCTTCAGTTACACATTTTATGCTCTTTAGCTCAGCAGCTCTCTTGCAGACGGGTCACTAGCACGCCAGCTCATGACACAGTCCCACACCATCAAATGCAACAGTCTAATTGCCGAGGCTTTAGTTGTAACCCCCAGAGTCTGCACTTCTTCAATATACAGGAACTTACATAGTTAATTAGAAGAAAAACCTCACCTTCTGCTGTAATCAGGCAATCGATATGTTTAGGTTGCCAAAATTTAAGAAGTAAAAATATCATTTTACTGAATTCCTAGTTTAACCAAATTGATGCACACTGTTATCTTCCATCATTAACTGCTGTGTTCATTTGAATGCAGTGAAAACTCCTTACTCTTCTCAACAGCAACACTCACACACAGCACTCATCCATGCTACCCCTAAGTAAAGCTTTACTTTCACAGGTATACTGTCTCTTCTATTTGCTTTGTATCTTTACTTGTCTCTGGGAAAAAAAAAACTGTCTTCTCCTGTTCATTTTAACAAGGACAAGAGCAAAATGCTTAGAAGTGAAGGATGCGGACTCGGCTGGTACATGTGCAATCTCAAAGAGCCAACCATATAAACCCAACAGGTTCCCTTGTCTTTGTATGTTCTATGGGAGAGGTCCCTGTGTTTAGTAATTCTGATTTATAAGGCTCCAGACAGGTTTTTTTTTCATATTTAATTTCCCTTAATATTGCAAGAGTAATTTGCTCCAGATTGTTGCTTTTGGGACTCACTTCATTCTGTTTTCTTTTGTATGCTTAGTAAGTAAAGAAGTCTGCTAATTTTTTAAGCCAAGAACAAAACAAAAAATTAGAGAAAGTAACTGACCATCCACACCACATGAAAACTTGCAGAAAAATGAAGATAGGAGCGGACGTCATGGCAGAGGCACGACTCGTTGTGCATATAGGCTGATCCTATTAATAACGGGCAAAGTAGCAAGTAGAGGAAAGGAAAGAAAACACAGAAAAAAAGACATACAAGATGAGATATCATGCAGATTGCTGGCAGTTAGCAGAGTTAATGTGAAAGCATCCACCCAAGAGCAAGAGATTCGCAGCAAATTTTGCAAATAAACTTAACCAAAACAATCCACTCTTACAAAACACATGACTTACACACTGATCAGCACATCAAGCTAGTGAGCAAGAGTTGTACTTTCACACACAATCATATCAGGATGGTTTGGATTATTTACAATGGTCGGATAGCTTTTGTATGGTTTTCCAACTGTATTTAATCTTTGTTGGCCAGTAAGAAGACTTCCTTTTTAAAATAAAATTTGGTTACTAGAAAAATGCATTGAATACCAATTCTCTGGACTCTTTAAATACTACTGACATCTCAGTAATTGTGCCTTATTACAAGAAAATTTTGGTATATAGCAGTTATAGCCAGCTAAGTGCACTGGTTTGGGACAATCTTTCCACTGCAGAAACTGCAGAAATTGCCTGAGGCATTAAAAACACATTTTAAAAGTATTTATTGTATCTAATGCCAGGCACTTCCTTGTTAAGCACTTTTTGTCTTGAAATTTATTCTGAACAACTTGAATTCAGCATAATCTGTTTCATATCTTTGAAAGGTAATATAGAAGGAATATTAAAAATAATTTAGATATGTGGCACATTTTAATTTTTCTCTTTCAAAACTAATGCATTCAATACAGAAGTATCAAACAGCATAGTTTTGGTGATTTCAGTAAAGCAATGCACTTTTATACCTGCTAAGAACATGATCTAAGGGCAGTACAATTTGCAGAATTAGAAACAACATCCTAAAACACATATAAATTTTTAAATAATTTAGCAATGCTTTAAATAATATTTGGAAACGTTATTATAAAAATACTACTTCTAAGCCAAGGTTATTGTCTACTTGTGCAAGCCACTGAAAAACTGAATTTCACAGCACCATACAGAGATCAACGATTTTATGGTTACTGATGATATTTTAGTGGGAATCATGTGTGAAAGTGCAATGGTTATAGGAAAGGCAGATAAGAAAGCAGCTGTTAAGTTTATGTTAATTGAAATAGAGTGGCTATGGTCTAGAGTGAACAGTATGTTTAGTGATAAAAAGGTTACCAGGCACCAAGGTACATTTAAACACAGTTTTCACTGATTGTCTAAAGCTGCTCTACAACTGTTTTTAAAGATCGTCCTAAAGTCTTACAACTTCAATTTTACCTGTTTGGCTTCATCGAAACAGATTTCGGGACCCTTTCTGTATCTAGGCTGTTTGACCATTTCACATGGATTTGGCCCTTCATCTGTTTCTCTGGTTAAGGAGTGTCACTGTTTTTCATGCATTGTACATGAGCAGGATCAACATTCTGTTTTTATTTTCATGGCAGGAGAGAAGATTTATGCTAATTCAGATAGTACTGAAATAAACATCAATATTTACAGTTCCTTGTTTAAATTCAAGAAAACCAACCCAACCATTTAGATAAATCAAAATGAAATACCCTTTTTTTTTTTTTACACTGCTATAATCAAGAAAATAAACATCCTACATGGCTTTTTAGAATATTTTCAGAACCATAAACAGAAATAAAATAAAAGCTGAGTTCTTTTAACATTTTCTGTATCACTTTTGTTATCATTGCATAAATATTGCAGAAAATATTTCATAAAGCAGTAAACTTTTAATGGTGCTGATTAGTTATAGTTTATGTTACCACTGAATTACTCTGCTAAAATGAAGATACACAGTAAAAGAAAGGAAACTTGTTTGGAAAAGTAATGCCATATACAAGTTGAACATAGCCATGGAAGCCTATATAAACTATTATGTGTACACTTCTATCACCCCAAATATCATAGAAAAGATCATGCCACTGTAGGCTTTGTAGAAAATGACAGAAGAACTAATGAGATCCTATTAGCATTTCAGTGATGAAGGCAGACAGAGAAAATGCTGTCCATATTAACAGCAGAACAGCAGGAGGGAAGGGGGAGCAGTGACACGCTATTAATTAGCTAACTGAATATGCGAGGTACTGCTTTAGCTCACATCTCTGAAATCTGTAATTGCTGGTGTTTAAGTGTAAACACTGTACTTCACATGTGCCACTGGCTAATGAAGGGTACAAGTCATTGCAGCAGACTTGGAAGATATGGATTTGGCAAAGTGCAAAACAGCCTTCTGGTGACACCTGCTTATATCACCATTCAGTATGTTGAGCTTTTTTTACTCCACTGCAGGTAGTACACATATTAAAGCTATTAAAAGAATCGAATGCCAGAACTTATCTTAGTAGCTCTAATTTACACTTGAAACAATCCTATTCATGCACTAGCATGAAATAGTACAGCAGCTTCAGTGCAATGAGTGGAGAGCCAAAGGGAAGAGAAGGCAAGATGATGGGGAATTTATTTCTACAGATCCGCATCTGCCTTCGTTCAGATGTTATCAGACTCACCTCCTCTTTTCTCTGCTGTGGCTCAAATAAAAGGGAACCTGAAACATGAAAATATTCTAACAGACTGTGCATAAGCAAAGCTGTACCAGCCAAAAGGAAGCAAAGTGTAATAAAAATCATCTAAATGGCACCCAAAGGTCACTTTGTCTGCTTGGGTGATGTTATGCTACATCTGCAATTCACTATGTACCTTAGTTACAGAAAAGAGGGAATAGCTTAGTACTGCATAGTTGAATAAAAATAAAATAGTTCCTTTAGTCAATATAAGCCCACCCAGCTGTTCTGACTGCCATTTGAGGTCATTTACTGCTTTGTAGAAGTTTTGGGCTCCACAGGGAAATGCAAGTCATGTGCCCTTTTCCCATCCATCATGCTTCATTTTCTATAGTGAGTGCTGTCTATAAATTCAGACAGTGGAAACAGTTAATCGAACTGTCATGGACTGAAGCCAATTGGCATATTAGGCTGTGTTTACATAGTTCTGTGAAGATACCCCAATGTAACTTCCTTTTCAGCCCAAGCGTAGATGGAATTCCAGTTTCATTAACGTGGCAATGAATGCATTGCTTGTGCCAAAGAAACACAGTCATCTGTACCACCATCTGCTTTTCCTTCAGAAGTGGGAGAGGCTGTCTCAACAAACTTCCTGACGTGGACAGAGGTATTACTAATTGTTTTCCCTGTTCTGTCACAGTAGTCCAAATTATGGTTTGATTTACCACCTCCGGCATGCTGCCCTCAAACCCACGTAGAAGAGAATGGCTGCGGTGAATTTCTCCTGATCTCTAACGTGTATGTCGGCTTTACGTGTTTCCATCAGCATCACCTACAGGTATCTACTGCAGTGAACAGGCTAAAGCTGAGAGATTGGCATGAAGGTGGTTGTAAATTAAAACAGTCTTTCACATGCTTTTAACTTCAATGTTTGTGTTGTGAGAACTCTGTCTAGCATGAGACAGAGTCATGTCTCCAGTCAGCTCTGAAGACATTCTATGCAGCTGGATGAACTCTAGCCTTGGATGGCTAATGCAGTTTCCACAAGAAGTAAGCTAAGCTCTTGTCTTTGACACTAAGCACACACTAAAGTGCCTTCATCAACTAACCATCAATGCAGCATCTCAACTTTTCATGACCAAACACTCCTATTCTGGCCTTTTTTTCCTTTTTCTCTAGACAGACATACCCTCGTCTTTTCTTATGGTTGAACAAACCCAGGACACTCAGACTTTCCTTGCCTGTGCTCTCAGATGCCACCCTCCTTGGTAGTCCTTCACTAGACTTCCTCCCCATGTCAGTGTGGTCCTGGGAAGCACACAGCACTCCAGATGTGGTCTCACCAGTGCTGAAGAGATGGGATGGATCAGTTCTCCCAGTCTGCTGACCACACTCTTGCTATCATAGCCCGGGATGTGACCAGTCCACTTTACTGCAAGGCACAGTGCCAAGTCATGGTCAACTCCTTGCCCCCCATGAACCCCCAGCTCTTTTCTGCAAATGTCTTTCTGTCGCTCTGTTCCAAGACTGTCCAGCTGTGTGAATTATTCTGTCCTGGGCCCAAGACTTTGCATTTGCTTTTTTGAAACATCATTAAGTTCCTGTGAGCCCATTTCTGTCTAAATTCTCACAAATAACAGGTTTGCTCTCTACCTCAATGACTGCTGCTTCGCACGATTTGTGGTATCATCCATAAATACCTGATACTTCAAGTATTCCACTGGCAACCACGGTAATAACATGTAGATAAGTGGGTCACTTCTCCCCAAATATATTCCAGCATTCCATAGCCAAAAATCAATCCACACTACTAAATAACATGATTTTTAAAGGATACCCGGCTTCTCCGCTTGCATCAGTGGCTTTGGGTCACAGGAACGGCACAGCAGTTGGCTGTCACTAATAATGAACACTAGATTGGTGTTTGAAATCTTCTCTGCATGATAAAGTCTGGAAAAAAAGCCAACAAAAACCTATGTTTAAAGGAATCAAGGAAAACTGTATTTGAGAAGGACACACAGTACCGGAATAAAATAATCCGGCTTCACAGATTTAGTCTGCCTGCTACTGTTTATCCTTTTTATTAACAAACAGTAAGGAACATTTACAATAAATTTTGATATGTTTTTGACATTTCCATCATACCCTCTTTCAACAAGACTTGTTAGTGGAAAAAATGGAAAAGAGCATAAAATGACGTTAATTGAGTTAATAGCTAGCTCTGTACTGCTACCACAGTAGCTGTACTGAGAAACAACATCAGTTCAGCATCAATTGACACTGAAAAAAACCCCAACCACAAAACCAAACAAATAAAACCTCAGCACATAAACCTGTCTGTAAGAAGGGCGGGAGAGAAGCATAGGGTATGCATGTCATGTATTGGATGTGTATTTGTTGTATCTTTATGTCCATATAATTCTGCAAAAGGTCTTTAACTTAGTAGGGTCGTTTCCAGTTTATAAATAAACCCAATGCATACTAGCAACCTGGAGGAGGAATTATGGAAGTGGAAAAAATGCCTGCATGTTTTGGCTGTCTTCACCATTCTCCAAAGTTCTCTCTCTTTCTTTCCTAGTTTGAAATATTGTCTTTTTTTTGTTTGAAATCTGGCTGTTAATTCTAATTTCTAAGATGTTTTCAGAAGCTCAAAATGTATGTAAAACCCCAGCAGGCTTTTGTGTGAAACAGAGATATAGGTCCAAGATGCTATGTTTCTGAATTACACAGTTTTTTCACATGTTATTAAATATCACCTTCAGTAGGCCTCCTTATGGTGTCTGGAGAGTAATTCTTTTAATTAAAAGAAAAAGTATAGCTTCGTTTGCTTTATAGGACTCACGGCTCTTAAATCATGAGCACTATCAACAAGAAGGTAAATTAGATGATAGATTGCACAATCTTCTTGACCGTCAAAAATTCTGATACATAAACATATCCATTGGGATATTGCAGAATGCTTTTAAATTGACATAATAAATTAAAAGAAAACAAATTGTGACAGAGATAAAAATACAATTTTCATGGAGAAGAGACTATAAAACAAAAAACTGACTAAAGCATTTCTACAATTCTTTAATGATTAAAATTAAAATTAAGTCTAAACAAATAAAAAGAGAATGCAATTTGCCTGCCTATATTCTCCTCTGTCCTGCTTATGTTAGTTTGGTGAAATTAATCCGAAATATATTTTTGCTTCCTATAATAGTGTCCTTAAATTTCTTAAAATAAATAAAAATCCCAAAGTTACTACTTATATTGAAGAAATTTTACCTGGAGCAGTTTATACAGTCTACAATCCCACCAAAGGATTTATCATTGTTTTCAAAGAAATATTGAGTTTGCTCAGTGATACAGCTTGTTTTAGGCAGAGCAGCACCGAAATCATCATCTTCCATATCAGCTGATATAAAATAAAGAAATAAATGAATAAACAAACAAACAAATGACATTCTTAAGTCATAGACATAATGGGAAGACCCAAATATGTCCCCTGGTCTAGACTCTTACCTTCTACTTCACTCAAAGTTGACTCTTTAACATTCTCTTGACTTACCTGCTTCAAGGAACCGTGGAAAAGTCAAGCTCAAAAACAGCTGCTGTAAGATAGACCTGAACACAGAAAGACAATATATATATTTTTAATGGCTCTTTTTCTTCTTTGTATTTTAATGGATAATTTAAAATTACTCGAATATAAGTTATTTACAACAATTTTTTTTAATGTTTTTGCCAGTTATCAAAGCTGTGTTTCTTTAAACCTTACAGTTTAACCCTGGTTTTCTTTTCCTGCATTCTCACAAGTCTTTCACACTGATCTTTTATTCTGCTGTTCAGATTTGCTATAACGTGTGCCCACAACTCACATAATGGAAATGTTATCACGCCATCCATGCCCTCCTTTTATACCTCTGTGGGAGGTGCAAGAGGCATGCTGGTGTTCCTCTACTAGTTAAACCAACTAGAACTCCTTTTTAACACACTCAGGGAAAACACTTCTGAATTAGGTCCTTTACACTGATTAAGGCTCATTACATTTCTGAGAAGGAGATCAACACCGGAATATTATAAGTATATTATAAAAACCATTACTGTAACAGTTGACTTTTAAAATCATCTCTATTCTTACTCTTGAGGTATGGACTACATTTTCTTCCTATATGCTGTCAAAATACTTAAGCTTAAAGAGCTCCATTTATTTATTTTTTTTTCTTCACTGTTGATGGCATTTTTTTCCAGTGTTATTTACTTAAAGCAAGTACCAGCTTGTCACACACATAGGCCCTTTCGCCTCTACCAGGCAGTCAAAACAGGAACTGCAACAAGTATATTCTTTGACTCCCTGCTTCTCCTTAACCTTCCTAAGTTGTATTTTCCAGCTGTCAAGTTTTAGCCTTGCTTCTACCCACAAATATGACCCAATTTCATTTTGTTTTAACACTTGTTCTGCAGAGAGAAGGGACTGTATAACTTCATCCAACCTGAAAGTTTTTTTTCTCCTTTTCTAGTGTGATTTCTATGTAAAGAAACTGAATATGCCTGTCGCCTTTCCCATGGAGGCATTCCCTGAAGGAGTTCTGGATTCACATCCACAACTCTGTGCTTTGAATCATCACAGGGACAGCAATTATGGGTCAGAAGAGACCCGACGCCGTTCAATAGTGATGCAATTTGCTGACAGAAAATAGTAATCCTTTGTAACGGCTTACCTCAGAATTTACAGGGAGCTGAACAAAAAGGCAGCCTGGGAAAACTGCTAAATCTCCTGACTTACATGAGCATGAAGGAGAAACGATACGTACTCTCTTAACCAAATGCTGATGTATCCCATATAAATTTTGAAAATGATCGCTCACACCTTTATCCCACATTTTTTGCCTGAAACACTATAGCTTTCTTTAATAACCTGGTTTCTCTTATTTCCCTCCATTTGCTTTTGCCAGGTGCCTCACTGAATCCATTTTTCGGTCACCTCTTTTCACTTTGCTTGCTTAATGGCCTTCTCTGCCTGCTTCTGACCCAAAATCCATTAAAAACATGGCCATAGAGAAGTACTTTAACGCTGTGCTTTCAAGTTAAACATCACGCAAAATAAACCTCAGGTCTAAATTGAGACCAGACCACTGGGTCTGATTTGAACACTGATAAACTGAAGTTTCTGTTTGAAAAGAACTCAAATTTCTCTTCTGGATTATTGCCCATCTTCAATTTTAGAGGTTTGCTGTTGTCCAAGAAAATCAAGATTATTTCTCTTCCTGTTAACTAAATGCAACCAACAATAAAAAAACCAACATACAGTCTTCATAGTGCTTCTCTGAGAAAATTACTATACATTTTTTCAGCTGCTACATATTTTAAGTCTTAGCTTCATAAAGTTGGTAATTTATTCCAGTTTGGTAAATATTATTAGGAAAAAAAAAAAGTATCTTGAAGCTTTAGAAAAAGGATCAGTCTCCAAGGGTGCAATTCACACCACCGCAAAAGTACCACATCAGTGCCAATTACTTATCCCGGTGTGGTGCTGAGGGAAGTAGCTGATATGAGTGTCAATCTATATGGCTCTGAAAAAGGTAAAATACCCCACCTGAGTACTGTGTCAGCTCTGGAGTCCTCAGCACAGAAAAACATGGACCTGTAAGTGGGTCCAGATGAAGGCCACAAAAAAGGTCAGAGGAATGGAATACTTTTGCCATAAGGAAAGACTGAGAGGGCTGGGGTTCCATCTGGGTAAAAAGAGGCTCCCAGAAGACCTTATTGTCGCCTTTCAGTACTTAAACAGGGCTTTCAAGAAAGATGAGGACAAACTTTATAGCAGAGCCTGTTCCAATGGGACAAGTGGTGATAATTTTAACCTAAAAGAGGGCAGATTCAGGCTAGATACAAGGAAGATATTTTTTATAATGAGGATGGTGAAACAATGGCACAGGCTGCCTCGAGAGGTGGGGATGCTTCATCCCTGGGAACCTTCAAGGTGGGATGGGGCTCTGAGCAACCTGATCTAGTTGAAGATGTGCCTGCTCATTGGAGGGGAAGTTGGACTGGATGACCTTTAAAGATCCCTTCCAACCCAAATGATTCTATGATTCGTGTGTTTTGCAAAATGATTCGCTGAAAAGCAAACACTGATTTTCCTAAGACTTCTTGCTAGAAAAAGGCAAAGATGATATTCTGAAATAGGGAACTAAGTGACCAATAATTCGAAATGCGATAATTTAGACTTCACAACTGCCCATCATACTTAGACCATTAATCCAAACTCTGCTTCCTGAAGCTGGTTTTGTAGTCAGAACACACAATCACAAAACCTGGCAAGAGCAGTTTTGAATTGAACTGTTGACAGAACAGTCATGTTTGGAGACATAGCTAAGAATTTTCATAATGAGAAACTGCAGAAACAAAGGGTCCACAGCACTCTTATGGAGGAAAAAACCCATGTCAGACAAGAGTTTCAAACCACTGAATAATTATAGTTTGAACATAGAGATTTCCTACACACTTGTACTTACCAGGCTGCTGCTGAAGCCCACCATCCAAGCTGCAAAATATCTGTTATCGTAGGCTGGGAAAAAAAACACCAAAAGAGGTTATTTTATTTGTATAAACACCTGCAGACTTTCAGTGGAATGTCAGCCACTGCACATGGGACTACTGACCACATAAGCAGAACGAAGTCCAGCTCCTTGCTTTGGTTCTTCTTCGGGATCACAGACTGACTGATAGTCATATGACTTGTTAAAGGCATACAGGGACATGTTAATCAGGTTTCGCATCAGGCCAGGATCAATTTCACCAAAGAATCTTCCAATCTGATGGGGGACAATACAGAGAGATAAGGTAAAACATTTCCAAATATTTTTCTTTTAACAAAGTGCACAGTTCTAAATTCCCCAGTTAGATAGTAACTGTTAAATGCAGTATCACTGGGACCCTGCCTTGAGAAGAACAAGAAGAAAATGAGAAAGAAGCTGTGTGGATAACATACTACTTGTCCTCACCATCATAAGTCCATGGGCAGCCTACCAGCCTGGGGCAAAGCACAAAGAATGCAACTTGGTAGAAGTTTGGCATCTCCATCCTTAAAGAAAACTGTAAAAAAGACTGACAAACCCCCTAGAATTTCTGATCCAGCAATATTTTTGTGATTCAGAAATGTTATCTTTAGGGTAAGTTGAGAGTGAAATGCTTTTTTTTTTTCTCTCTTAAAACTTCTTCCTATTGGTTTTCATGTTCTATTCATAAAGAATATACGTACCTGTTGTGTATATTCATCTCGATTGGACATCAAAAGAAATCCACCATCATCAAGGATAACACAGTCCACATGCTATTGTAAGACAGTGAAACATGTTTTACAGGAAAGATTTGTCAACAGAACACTCTGTAAGAAACAACTTTTTTTCCAAGACATCAGAAGTATCTTCAAATCACAAACCCATAGCCAAGGGCCAATTTTAAGTTATAATAATTAGCATTATCAGTATAACAAAAGTTTGAACAGATCAAAGGCTTATTTGTGGCTTAATTTCATAAAAGTTGTTTTGCAAATACTTATTTGCTCAATACTTTGTTAGTTCCAAGAGTGCTATATCCTTATTAAATCTGATTATAATTGGAACTCAGTTCATAATAGGGGGCTACAACCTCTCATGGGCTTCAGCTATCCTTAAAGTCCTTTTCCACCTGCAACTTTCAATGGTAAAAATCTTAAGGGCAGGCTCCCAGCTTGCTAGGTGTGATTATTTTCACTTGCCAAGGACTCTAGGGGGATTATTCCAGGTGTCAGGTGCAGGAGTGGGAAACCCACTCATTCCATATGCTTTGCACTTTGTAAAAGATCCTTGCACCTAGAGACTGGAGAGATAGCAGTGAGGTCAGATAGATAACCTTCCGTAGTACCCTTTCTGCTGCAATTCTTGCATTTTATGATCTTCACATTCCTCAAAAGAACTCAGAAGCCCTGAGCAGAGGAAAGCTTTTAAGCACATGGCAGAACCTGATATGGTGACAGTCCCTGGATCTGTGCTCTCCTGAGTGCCACCAGAGCCATGCTGTCCCCTAATCCTGAATGTGCTGGGAACCAGTGACTGTGGAAAGGCAGATCATGGACTCTGCTGCTTCTAAGTTTGCATTTACCCTTCTCTGGGGTATTCTTTTTTTTTTAGAATTTTAAAAATTATTCTTTTTTCTCAGGATTTGTCTCTTGTTTTCATCATATTATATTTTTATATAATTATATTATATTTTCATCATATTTTTCTTCACATCATTCTCTATTGCTTTTCCTGTATTTTTTCCTTTACACTTGTTCTCATAACTTCATCACCATAACCACTTCACCTGATTTTTATGCCCTCTTTCCCCTCCTAACTTCCATCTTTCTCAAGACACAAACAACTAAGCCCTGTTTTCTGTAAAATTAACACTCAAATAATAGTGATAGAATCTTAGATAAATCTAGAGAGAATGAGTGAATTTTCATACTCAGCCAGATATTCATAAACTGAACATATTCTTACCATGCTATTTCTTTCACAGCCACAGATTTCACTGTTGCACTAAAAAACAGAAGTATGTTAATCTTCACAAAAATGTTACAAAATAAACTATTTATTTTGCAGTTAAATTAATCATTCTAGACAAGAACAAGTGATTCTATTTTCAATATTTGTATATAAATTTAAATTAATTTTATATGTATGTCATTTATCACAAATATCTCCCTGAACAACTTGTATTCAGTAATTATCAATAGCACAATCTTGACTGACTTTCCCACAGACTCCAATACAGCTCCCTTTACAAGTATGCTCAATGTAGATAAATAGTTTGGAGGACTTGTCAGGATGTCAGTGTTGTGAGCGTAAAGTAAAACAGAAAGGAGCATTTCCATGTGTTTGGGGTTTGCGAGGAAAAAGTATCTTTTTTGACCATGAAAAGCTTCACCAGTCTCAAAGCATGGGAATCCTACGTGATAAAGGAAGCCCATCAGCCCAGCTGGCTTTTATGGCTTTGATTCCTAACTGTTTTTCTCGTGTTCTTGCAATATGTGTACCCATACACATGTAACTGTGTCCTTGCATTATGTCCTGAGCAAAACAACTATCAGGTAATGCCATCAGCATTCTTTCTGAAATATTCATCTTACTTTCCATTCTTCACTTATGTGTTTTTGTCGTTAACTGTTCTGACACTTAGGCAATGCGTTTGCCTCCCCCTTGGACTAGAGCTCAATACCTAAACCAGCCGGAGTCTGTTACTGATTCCCTAAACATACACCAACCAAGCAGCACTGCCTCACCAAGTAAGAAGCTTACGTTCTACAAGTTTCTTCATTTTTTGCCTTTCCTTCCCCAGTTCACTATCAATTCCACATTTTCCCTTTCATTTAACCTTTCCTCCTTGCCACTTACACCTAAGATGTCTTACACACTAGATGGATGGAATGAAATGGTTACACACTAGATGGATGGAATGAAATGGTCAAGCACCTATTTCATTAAGTTCTGCTAAAATGCTGTGATGTTGGTTGCAATATAAATCCCTCCTGTTCACTGCTTACCCATGCTGGATATTAAATAAAAACAGATTCACCAATTCTTTTATTCACTCCTACGGCATAGTCTTACTACTAGCTAGAATATGTAATTTTTCTTTGTCTTTATCCATGTTTTATAATTATGAAAGCAAGACACGTACAAAATACAGCCTATTTCAACATAGATTTATTTTGTGTATTTGGATGATTTAAATACCACAACTACTTGGCAACTATGTATCAGTGTGACTCTGGCACAAAGAGACAGTAAACCTATTTGCATCTGAAGCTTTGAGAAATGCAAATAAAGTTCAAAAAAGACTTGGTCAATTGCTTACCAGGCTCTTGATTGTGGTTTTTGTGAAATTTTCCATCCAGCTGGTTGCATCAATTTTTATTCCAACAACTAACAAGAAATACATGAAAGTCTTTTTAGTAAAATGAAGGAAAAAAAAAAAGGTAACTGTATAACCCTAAAAAAGCGGGGAAAATTATAATGACATCTAAATCACTTAACTGGAGAAGAATAAAAAACAATTTTTGTTCAGTTGTGCGATCACCAACATCGTTCATGAGACTAATAAATTAAACTCTTACTCAAATGCAAACAGATTTCCACTAGCAAGATTAAAACTGTCTCAGAGAAAATAATGTTATTATAAAGTGAAGTTCCTTTGAAATCTCAATTAAATTTCCAATTCACTGTTGAGCAACAACCAAAGAACTAAAGTATTTCGAGTTTCAGCACCACTCTATCTTACCTGCTGGCTTCAGAAGCTTCCCATGAACTGATATTTCCACAGCCTTGCTTACCATAATACCTGACTCATAGCTATTGGCACCACTTTCTGACAGTATGGAAGAGAAAAACAAGCAAACAAAAAAAGAAGTTAGAGTGACATAAAAGCCTCTTCCTCTGAGACTTAAATTAATTATTATTCAAATACCAGAGTGATTTTAAAAAAATCCTTGTCCAAAAGCACTGACCCAGCTCTAGAACACATTTATCACCTGTGATAGCTCAGATCACTAACACCGGCATGTCTAAGGAATATTTGTGTTTACTTTTCTTCTTTTTGTACCCTGTTTGACTGCTTCATAAAGTTACTGTAGCCTTTTCTTTTGCAAACAGAGTAATGAATACCTTTACACATGTGAGCAGCTCGGATAAAACCAGGATCAGAGCCAAAGATTTTATCCTGATGTTGTCTGTGTATTTTTCAGTGCAGGGTATACTGACACCACTCACTAACGCACAATTTCTGCTCTGACAGACTTCAAACTGTTTGCAACACTGCTTAGTATAAAAGGCAAGTTAAAAGTGCATTCCTTGGAGCTGTTTGAGGAGCAAAAAAGGTTTCAAGGAATTTTGTTAATTACTGTCTTTATATTTTACTGAGAAAAAAATGCAATAAATAATTATGAAATAACAGCAATAAAAGATCCCATATGTTTAAGAGAGGAGTATGTCATTTGTGGTAGCATCTGCTTTTAGACAAACTTGAGAAGGTTAATGTTGCTCACATCAACAATGAGCACTTGCTATTGTGCTTATATAGGTTTTAAATGTCACAATATCTCAGACCAACTGGTTTTGGTGAGAAAGTGCAATTGTAAGTAGAATTCAAAAGCACAGTTTAAACTAAGTAGTAGTGCAGTGGAAGGAGTTATGGACTCTGGACCATCATGCCTGGTCCCCCAAGTCAGTGCTGGGGGTGCTGAGACAGTATACAGAACTCAGCTCTGTCAAGACTTTAGGTAGTGTTATTGACTATGAGTGCAATTTTATTCCCCTTTCTGTTAAAATAATTGTGCCAAATTACCTCTGTAAAACAGTGTTTCAATATACTGAATGAACACCAGTACTCTGTTTTCACTTAGGTTAATTCTGAACACACAGGGCCACCAGAGTAGCTGACAAATTATGATGACCTTGTTTAGTGCCTCCTAGCTTTTACTTAATAATGGGTATTATCCCAAGATTTCTTTCCTTATGAAGTGTCACACTTGCATCTTTTGTCAGTGACCTCATCTGGTATGCGAAACTTCCACTTATATTGGACTAGCTAGCTCAGACATTTCTAAACTCTGATGACTTACTGTTGTAGTATGGAGCTGTGAAAATATAGTTGTCATTATCTAAACTTCTCTTATAGAAGCTGACTTCATAAGTTTCAGCATTTTCCAACCAATCTTCTCCTGCCCTAAATAAAAAAAAATAGGGATCAAAAAAAGACAGTTTAGAGTTTCATTAAAGCTGTACTGCAGGTTGTTTTCTTTTACTGTTTCATAGTTGGAAAAAAGGTGAGATACATGTTTATAGTCCTCAGGCTCTGTCACTTTTCGCTGGCTAAAAGACAAGTGTAATCATAAGAAACATACCAAACAAACAAACTTTGGGAAAAAAATAAATAGTATTCTTGGAACAACACAAATTTAGTCTCATCACTTTTAGATATGTTGAGACAAATACAACTGCAACACTACCTACAACAAAATCTAAATGAACCTTAACAGGACATGCTATGCTTTGAGCTTAATCCTAGAGGATTTAATATCATTAATAATCCCAAAATAGGAAAGAAACTCACTTGGGGACTAAAATTCATTGCCATTTTCACATTTTAGGCAAACACAGAATAACCTAAGAAGATAGATAAATTTGCCATTTACCAGTAGATCTGTACTGGTGCCCTCACTATTCCCAGTCACATGTGGGGGTGTCTAGTTTATTGTATGTCCAATTTCACATTCCCTTTGTGTCCTCTGATAATGATACATTTTTCTCTCTTGAAGACCCTGGACCATTTGGTCTTAGTCTAAAAAAAAAATAAATCGCCTACTACTTTCCAGTATTTGCAGCCTGCCAACCAACTGAGTGCTTGGGAGTAATTAGGAATTAGCATGGCCCCACTGCTGCTATAAAGGCATTGCTTTTACTGCTACTCTACACTGATTAGAAACTTGGATTACGAGGGCCTAGCATGAAAAAATTGTGACAGATCGGTTTTGAGCAGTGACACAGGTAAAATCAAAGAAAAACAAGACATTCCATTAATTTCATAGCTATCAGTACAGATTAGACTCTAGGAGACTGTAGCTTTTCATTCAATAAAGCCACTATTTAACAGTCCACCCTTTCAGGCTTCAAAACTATCATATTATACTGTTTTTTAATAATTCTTACCTTTTGGGGAACACTCTAGTAATTCCACCATCTGTAACAACAAATTGTGCAACAACTCCATCACTGTAAATAAAAATAAGATTTAAAATGAAAACTGACTGAAATTCTCACAAATTCCTATGTCAGGGGTTGCCATTAAAGTGTATAACTGCGAATAAATATCTATTCTGCGTAACATTAACTGCATATCTGTATATACACACAGATGTAAAAGATTTTGTTTTCAAACTCTGAAATGCATTAAAAAATTACAGTCAATAAAAAGAATACTTACAGAGACAGTTTACTCCAATAACTTTGGGCAAGTTCATTTGTAAATCCTGCATCCAGCAAAACTCTAATGACCATATCAGTGTTACCTATCAGAAGAGGTAAAACGTAAGTCATCTGAAACCATACGAGATGGAGTTTCAGTAAAAGCCTAAAATGAATTTCTGAGAAGTCAAGATGCTCCAGTCACAAAAATTGGGCTGTTAATATTAGACATTCTGCCTAATTTCAAATTAGTCGAGTACTTAGAGTTAAATAGATGCTCTCACACTGTTGAGTTCACTCAAACATTTTCTTCATTGTATCCTAAAACCTATCTTTGTGTCATAGGAATAAGGAAAGTGATAAGGGCATAGGCCCAAGCTTTGCAAATCCCCTATGTTACACCTGGAAATTAACCTATTTTTAAAGCATGTCTTCATTGAAAGACTTTTTATCTCAGTTGATGCAAGGAAACAACACAATTCCTAACGATACTTACTCTTACATGCTACAAATGGAGATAATTCAACTACATTATAAATATATTTAGATCAATTAAGTCCCAGGCTCTCAAATAAAATATATTTGTCACCTGAAAATGAATACAGGGAAATAAACAAATTTTGAATCAGTAGCTTATACGGAGATGTCATGCTTAAATCTCTTTGAAAAGATGGTTTGAAGTCACTGCTTCTCAAACATCTTCTTCAGTAACACTTTAGAGGTTACTGAAGATTATTTCAACGTGGAGATTGTATTTGATATTCCTTTTGAAAAGCATTTTTAGCTAAGATGATTTCTATGGCCACTCAGTCCTTTAGTTAACACCGTTTATGTTAAGGAGACTATTTTTAAAGTAACTTAGATATTAAAAGAAAACCAACCAAAAAACCAAAGGAATAAAAGACAATTTTGCTGCATATTCCAAAATGAAATACAGCAGTAAGTAGATAACATTTTGTAATAATTACTTACTAAGCACTAATATATACTACAATATCACTAAATGCGTCCTCAGTATTGGCTTATATAAGTAGTGAATATTACACAAGAATTTTTATTTTTAATTAAATTTTATTAAATTATCATTAATTGCTTTAATCACTGGAGGTGAAGGCTTTCATTTCCAAGACTTAATCAAGAGATTCAAATAAAATTTCAGTCAGTCAGCAATGTGTCAATGAATAAGATCACTCTATTAATAGAACACCAAACACCCACACACGCACACAAAAATTTCCTTTTGCGAGAAGATATCGTATCTAAGTGGACATTCCTTCAGTTACATGGTCTAGCAGAGAGATTCTGAATTGATCAGTTATCCCTTACAGCAACATGTCAAAAAGACTCGAGGAAAGCAAGACAAAAAAAAAAAAAAAGTGATTCCAAGTATTTGTAAATTATTAATAATGCTAAACAGATGTGTGTGTACCAAACCAAATCCAAACATTGATTTTTTCATGAGAACAAGATTTTAAAACCTCTAATAACTCTTCATTTGTTCTAAACAGAGGTTAAGGCCCAATCTCAAAAGATGAATTAATCCCTTCCCAAAGCCCAGTGCTCACCACTGCAGCAGTTACATGGATCTGTGGTCTTAAGCTGTTCAAGCCCAAGTGAGATCTCTCTAACCAGTTTGTGAACCAGTAAAAGAACTTCCTTATCTTTTATTCCGGCTATTGGTTATTTCGCTCTTGGACTTCTTTTCTTTACTTATTTTGGAATAAAATCACAAGAAAGCAGGTTGAAGATTTCATTACAAGATTTTGAGTCTGTTTGAGACTTACTTTGGCTGCTACGCTCAAGTGAAAAAATATAAATTCAAAGTATGTGGAGTGCATTAAAATGAACCAGTAGTTATTTGATGCTTGAGCAAAATGCTGAGAGGAATCATGGAAAACACTGGATGCATAATGCCCCACAAACTTTCTTAAATAAAGCCAGAAACTTGCAAACTAATTTGACACTCTCTACCTTGGATAGAAAATCCCAACACTAGATATATCTCTACTAAAAAAAACAAATCCACAAAATTTGAGCATGAACTCTCATTCATGAGAAAGTGCTTTCCTAAGGAAAAATTTCAGTGAGCTGAGAAGTGTACTTACATGATGAACTGCTTGGAGTATTTCTGTCAATAAAGTCATTGAAATTTAATAGAAATTCAGTGTTGTTTTCTGATTTTTTTACGTCATTACAGTATTCTCTGAAAAACAAGAAAACATCAGTCTTCTCATATTTTTTTCTTCTGCTACTAAAACAGATAATTTTAAAGTTGAAGTAGGCTTTAAAGTTGAAGTAAGGTTGAAGTAGTAGAACTGTTATGAAGTAGCTGGTACTACTGCGTCAACTGACTGACATCATCTATATCGAATGATGACCACAGCAATTATTTCAGACATCTACAGGAAATAAAGTGTTCAAGTTATTGAACACCCTGCCTAAACATTTGTTAAGATTTGGATTGTAAGAAAACTGCACGTATGAAATAGGGCATAGATTCCCAGAAAAAAACTGAGGACTAGTGTAGGCCATAATATTAGGAGATCATAGTCTGTACACAAAACATATGCCCAGTGAGTTTAAATTGCTCCTGGGTTAAACTGCAATGGAAAGTACCTGGACTGTTGGTGAAACATAGCCACTCCATGCTCAACTAAGGCCAGATTTATAGGTTAAGGTCCTGTCTCTGAGACGTTTTAAATGCAATTTTATTAGGGTACAAACCACATGAACATATAAACACTATATGACAGATAAACAGTAAACGCCTGTCCCTTTTTATGATGTAATAAAGCAATATATTATTGAGCAATTCACTGAATGCAAGCAAGCAAAATAAAAGTCACTGGGCATTTTGGAGGTAAATATATATGATGAGTGGCATTAAACAATTTTAATTAAAATGTAGAGAGTGTTTAGCAGTAAAGCAGGGGGCTCTCTCTTTTAAATGAGCTTTTATATTAATTTTAAAAACAAAAGACATCTGTTCAAGTATTTCATATGACTAAGATATCTTATTACCCTTTATTTACCTTACCATAACTCAGAAAGACTACAGGCAGAATTTACCTTACTATACCAATATTCACACTTAAACAGAGCTACATATCAAACAGACTTTGTTTCATGTAGGACAGCAGGGACTTGCTGGAAGCTGCTAATTGGTACAATTGATTCTCAATAACTTCAGTCTTTCAGAAAAATTAAATTAAACAGTTAAGCTGGGATACATTTTAAGATAGAAGACTTTACATAAATCAATCTAGTCATTGAAATCAATCTATTAATTGAAATTTAAAAGTACTCAGAAATTTATCAGATTAAAAAAATGCAACAATTCTCAACTGATTTTAACTGTACAGCATTTCCTTTATTTATCATAACTATCTTTTAGAGGAACCTAATTTTTAGGAACTGTTTATCTTACCAGGTTTCCCTTGCAAACATAATTTTAAAAGGCAAACAAGAACTGAAGAATTTCACATAAAAAACTGCAGGGAACTAATTAAATTAATCAATTTTCAATGACATAATAATTTTTATGCTCAATTAATTGAAAATTAACTCATACTTAAGTAATAGAGAGCTTTGAAACCCTTTGTCTTGAAGTTGGGAAACATGTTGTCGTAAGTATTATGAAACCTATTTTAAAAATAGTTGTAAAATCTTAAAAGTCAGAACCACAAGAAATGCACAGATGTAAGTTTTCCATTAAAATACCAATATCAGTACAGCTCTCTTTGACTAATATGAGCAGACGTCAGGGTCTGAAGATGCTATTTACATTCCAGCATGAAAAAAGATTGATAATTTTTTACCAAATGAAGCTTTATTGGTCAAGTCTGTATTTTCCATGTGCCAATAATCAGATCAGATGCTGAAATAACACTTATTACTGGGAAATCAACCAACCTTGGTGCTAAAAATGTATAGCCAGCTTCATCAAAATTATCAGGATTCAGCGATTCTGAAACTAAAAAGGTGAAGAGTAAACACCAAGTAAGCAAACTGGAATTTTTGGCTAACTTTTGCATGCATCCATGAATTCAGAAAGAAATGTTTGAGACACTTTCCCACTAATAAATTCTATGCTTCTCAGTATTTCACAACATAGGAAGAAATTACTTGATTATTATATACAACATACAGCTGGCAACAGTAAGATAATATCTAACAATTTATTTAAGGAAGACCTCTAATTAGCATAGCAACATGAAAACGAAGGAGATGTTTTCACTAGAAGTAAACTCTGATACAAATAAATATTTGGGACACTGAGTTGTTAGAACATGAAGAAAACCAGTCCTAATATTTTTTGCAATAAAGTTTAACAAACTCAATCGTATTAGCATCACTGTAAATCCTAATGAAAAGAATGGCTCTAATAGCTGATATCACTGAACACTGATAGGACCAGACAAAGAAGGAGTAGAGATTAGCAACATATTAAAATGCGCATGAAAACAGAAAAATACTTCACTTTTGTTTTTCCCTTTCTATTGCTATGGTACCCAATGATCATGAAGAAAATCCTGAGATGAGGAATACAGAGGAGAATATCCAGTAGGAATAGAAATATAAGTGAAAAATATCAACTGCAGTGAACAGAAGGAAATTGAGCAACGAGAATATACTTGCCCTTTTTTGATGTCACTATCCATCAGAAAGAGAAAGCAGGGAAACAGAAAAAAACAGGGTAAAGCACAAGGGGTCACAAACCAATATTTTATTCAAACAGCCCCTTGAATAAAAATATTGTACATAGATAGATCAAAGGTTCAATTTACATACAGCTGTAGTCTGGAAAAAAAAAGACAAACATCTCTGAAGACTGAAGACCAGGTCCTTCTCAATTATTTCTCAGTACCTTCTATATACTGTGGCTATTGCAAGGGTCTGTTTTGCAGGTTTTATGGAGATAAGTGCAAAACCAGATGATCTAATCCATCAAGAGAATCACACTCTCTGCTTAAAAATTTAATTTTAAAGTACTTGGTATTGGAAAAAGTTACAAAATAGATCACCGAGTATTAAAGGCTGCTATATTCTACTTCATATGTTAGGAGCATGGTAGAGGAGAGCGATGCAGTGCTAACCAAGTTTTCTCTAAACTAACGGTATCTATGCCTCTCTGAGGTTTTTTTGTGTTTTTCTAACTTTCTATTTAACCACATACTTGTTCTAAATTTACCATAACACCTGGATAAAGTTAAAAGGCTGTGATTGGTTCTATTTTGTGGACTACCTAGACTACGGTTAAGCTACACCTAATAAACAAAAAGCCTTTGAATACCGACAAGTATAATTTCCAAATGTCAATTCAGAATCTGTAAATGACTTGAAATCAGTCTAATCTAAAAATACAATGCAAACATCCATTAAAACTATTTGTAAAATTCAAAATAAAAACCTAACTGCAAACCAAACAGGACTTTCACATTGTTCTATTCCTACAGTCAGCAGAGATCATTTGCTAAATATTATACTGTAGCTAAAATACAAAAAAAATGCTTTACTCTTATAGTCTGTATCACTACATTTTGCTAATAGAATGAAAAAAAATAGTATCCAGACCCTTAAAATGACAGTAACAGAGGATACACAAAGCAATGATTCTACAGGGACAGAGCAAGGGGTAGGGTTTGTCAGTGGAACTGGGGTACCTGCACATATTCTATTTTTATAGAATATTTCTTGCATCTCGGATGTTACAATGGGTTAGAATCATTGCTGAAGATTTTGGGTACGTCATGATAACATCAGTGAATTCCACAAAATTTATGAATTTCAAACATTGCTTTTTAAGTGAATCTGAGACTTGGCAATACGAGACAAAACCAGGGAACTTTCATGGTACTTACATCTGGCTTGAGTTATAGGTTCATCTATTTTGGCTTTAATATAATAAAAGCTGTATGGTGGTAACACCAATGCCAAACTGCAACAGAAATGAGACAAGTAAAGCAATTATGTTATTTGCAGCAGTTTTCCAGTTTCAGCTTCGTGTTTTGAAAGTAATTAACAATTTGGAATTTGAATTGTGACGAGATGAGACAGCCACACAGTGATACACCAGCCTCATACTTAGTAACAGACACAAGTATGTTTATGCCAGTCCTGAGGGTCCCTGTGTTTATTTTGATTCTTATTTATACTTTTAAGCATAAATGCACTTTTTAGCAGATAAGCAATTTGCAATAATTTGGAAATTATATAAGCAACTGCAAATAAGCAATTGCAATTATTTGGAAATAAGAATTTCTGAATAATTGCAATTAAAAAATACATGATTTTTGTATCTTCCTCTGACACATTTAACATCCCAATGTAACAAGTCACAGTGATCACTCACTGCAAAAACATCACTTAGTACTGTGCTGATTTGCACACATCATATAATTCATCAGAGGTTCTCACTAATAAAACAACTATCGATACACTTCAGGAAATGCATCTGGCAATACTTGGATTCACATTACCTTCAGGATCCAAAAAACCATTTTCTTTAATCATGCAGTCACCACTAACAACTACTGAATATAATTGTGCAGTAATATTTTAAGATTTGCAGAACATTTGCAACATGTTTTCTTTTATAGTATACTTATTTTTGTTAAAAATATATAAGAATTCTTTTTGCAGCTAAATTCTACACATATATAGAAGAGTTCAGTTCTAAAAATGTATGTAAAGGACAGGAGGTATGAGTAATCATTAAATAGGTATCATATCTCCCAAGTCGCGTTCTTAATTTTTACACTTGGATTTCATCCATGCAGAACCGCAACAGTTTCTAATGAAGAGCTGCACAAATTAACATTAAAAATGTTGTACAGTTGAGCCATAAATGAGCTGAGCTTTAATGACACATTTGCCATTTATACAAAATATAAGCGAGATCACTGAATATTTAGTGATAGCCTTCCACCAATTCTCCTCCAGGGAAATCAGTGGCAGTTTACCTGTCATTAACAGTTACTGCTAGCAGAAATTCCTAATTAAAATCTATAATTTTATGTTTAATAGGTTTTCTGCAAGGATACTATGAGGATTTACTGCTGTATCTCATGCCAGGAAGCTCAGGAAGAATGAAGAAGTCACGTACATCAAATGTATTTCTCTAGTGATTGCTAGATGGCAGTCTGATAAAAGCTTCCCTTTCTTACAGAGTATAAAGATAGAGGCAGATCAACAGAAAAATGGGATAGTGAATAGAAGATCCTAAGTTTACATTCTGTTGTTAAAACCTATTTGTTTGGTTTCACACTCAAATTAAGGTTTGCATTCTCAGCGACTGTACAACTGTGCGGAAGACAACAGAAAACGGGATCCAGCTTGGCTGAGGACTACAACAGAAATAGCATTTTGATCAAAATTTGACTTCATATTTGTAGCATATAGTTTTGAAGTAGAGTAGTTTAACTTTCCTGAGACTTGGAAAACCTTAACTTGTTTTGGGTAATGTTCAGGAATGTTTCTACTTTCTTTCTAATGTCACAAAGCTGTTTGCTTAAATGAATTTGAAATGATACACACACCAGTGCCGCCTTAGCTAGTATAGAAAGTGTAATGCTAAAATTATTAACCAAAATGAACCAAAAGGACATTTAAATAAACAAAGGAAGTCAGTGAACAGAAATGAGTTACCTGTAATCAGTGCCATTCACAGCAGTCCATGTATACGTTCTGTTTCCTTTATCAATATACCGCTACAAAGAAATATTGGTGAAAAATTAAATTATTAAACTCTGGAGCTTCAACAACTGTGACCTTTCTTTGAGAAATACAGTCTTAAATCAAGTACAAATCTGTTGGACTTCTATTTATTATTTTGGTAAAATCACGGGTTGAGCTACAACTCCTTTCCTTAAATATTTTCCAAACTTATGTTTTGCAAAAGAATCAACCATATAATTTTTATTGAACATTAGCAAAATGTAAATTTAAATGAAACCAGACAAACCTGACCTATAATTTTCACTTTAAAATCCATTAGCCAGGCCTATGCAAACCTTTGTCTATGCAATTTTAATTTGATAAAAAATGCCTTCTCTTGTATAGATCATTTTGCAGTTAAAGTACGAAAAGATAAAAAAAACCAAAAACCCTCAGTTATAAAAAAGACTTTGTAGGTGAGTCTTTAAAAACAAAAACATCCAGAGCCTTTCCTTTCAGGTCACAGCACCCCCGGCTTAATGCATTTGAACTTGAATCATAACTACAGGCACAGCCTGGTAATCCTGATTGTATAGATACCCCCTGCTAAACTCAAATTATGTTTCTAATCTCATTAGGAGGGTCTTATTTGGGAAAAAATGTAACATTGAAATAAATGTTTATTTTTTAATAACTTAATACATCAGGATAATCTTTACCATTTGTTTTCTTTTGCTATGAAAAATAGTGTGATAGGCACAGTCCCACAGTTCCCCATTGATTTAATCATGAATCCACCTGGCTGACATCATTTTACTCAGTTTTCCACTTTGAGAACTACATGATTATGCCAGCTGCAACATATTATTATTTTACAATCGAATCTTTGTAAGTATGCTAGCAATGAAGACTGTACAGCTGTTGCACTGCGACACTGCAAACTTTGGTGAAAGGTACCACAGGTACACCTCTGGGTTCTTTCTTTCCCTATGGTAAAAGGATAGTGGGAAAATGACCATGGCTGTTGAAAAGAGGTGACTTATACCACATTTATAAATTGAAACCTTTTCATTACCTGGCTGCTGCTTTTCAGTACAGCATGAGAGTATAAATAATTTAATAGCCATTTTTGAAAGAAAATGAAAAAAAGATAAAAGAAAGCCAGAAAGAAGATGCATATAACAGTGTCTAGTACCCTGATATAGTTTATATTTAAAGTAAAAAGATGATTGAAGAGATTCCTATCCAAGTCTCTTTATATTTAATGTGTACTTCAGGCTCAAATTAGCCACTTGAACCTAGTGCTGGCAGTCCCTCCAAATCAGGCACAGTGTCATGGGTCCCACGCTGTGTACCTCCACAAGAGAAAAACAGTGCCCAAGGTGCGAGGGGAGGCAAGAGAAGAACTGGGCTGTAATCAAATCCTGTTGCCACCAGCATTGTGAGAGTGCTTGAAAGCAAATTGGCTGAAAGCTCCCTTCGAAGATAACCCAGCAGATAACACATCCTCATACCTCAGCTCCTGTTTACCTTTGCCTACTTCCTTAGTGGGCGGTCTGAGACCATCTCTCCCCAGCTGATCACTGCCAAAGAACTCACACGCTACTGCAGCTTTTGTGACCCTTCAGTTTTCACTACTGCCCACCCGGCTGCCAAATGTGGCAATGCTTTTGTTCCTATGGCATCTTCTCTATTACTTGGAAAGCCCCTGAGGCCCTGGGAGACTCCAGCGCACCCCACCCACATTTGCTACAAGTCCAGTCTCTATGCTGTAGTATGAAGTCATCTCCCAAGACACTGCTGGGGCCAGCTGCAACACAAAAGGAAAGCAACGCAAACTTAAACCAAATAGCAAAACAAAAAGAACATAAATTTTAAGCCTGAAGACTGCAACTGTCAGTTCAGAGCAACCGACCACATCAGCCTTTTTTATAAGAAAATATATGAAGCTATCAAGTGCTAAGTGATGCATGGCTCATGCGTGGCCCGTGGCTTAAAGCAGCTTTATTCTGGTTCTAGCAGCCTGGAGCTGGGAGGGTGCAATGGCTTGAAGCAGTCATCATAGCCAGCCAGCTCTGGCTGCTCCTTTCTTCTCTCAGAGAGGTCTGGGTAGAGGAAGAAATCTTGGGCCATGGTGCAAGGGAAGGTGAGGATAATTAATTTCATTGGCATTGAAACATCTGGGATCAAAGGCTTGGGATATTTTATTCCAACACAGACTGTGGTTTGGGCCGTGTATAACTGGCACATTCTCATGCACCCAGGGATGTTACATTCCCCCCTCCTGCCCGGATACTGTAATTGACTTCAGCATTTGCAATGCTTCCCTCCCTCCCTCTTTGGGCAAAGAGCTGCAGGACCAACTGTTCCAGGTCTTTTGTAGCACAGAGCCTGACAAATGTATGAACAGCCTGAAATCTCTTCAACATGTTTGCCATTAATGCAATTTCTTGTACAACCCTAATCATGTTATTGTATTTTTGTGACCTTTTAATCCTCCCTCTCCTAACCACCTACACAGAGCCTGTTTCACCCACAGGCCTGGAAAGGCACTCCTTAAACAAAACAACATAAATGTGGAAGTGTCCCAGCATGGAGTCTCTCCCTTCACTAGCAGTTTATCCTCAACTCAGATACCAGCAGGGCTTTGGACTCTGACAGTGGGTCAGGAATGACCCAGTTTCCCTTAAGGGAACAGACTGGTGGCATCCTAAACAGAACGGGCTCCCGCCACAGGTGAGGGAGCAGAACTGACATCCACTGGGGCTTATCCTCTCTGCCCCAGAAAACACCTATTTGTGCACCATTCTCCAACAGTGGAACCATTCAGAAAAAGACACAATTTTTTCACGCAGCAGGATTTACCCAGAGACTGTAAAGCATTATTTTAAGCGTGGTTTTAGCATTTTACTGTGAGAAAGCACAAAACAGAGTCCTGGCAGAAGGCAAGGGCACTGCTGATACAGGTCTCTTTAGAAGAACATGGGAAGAGGGGAAAGCCAGTATGAATTAACTGCACAGTCCCAAGCAATTCTTCTAAGTATTGCTACAGTGAGCTTATATATATGGGTTGTGCAGTGTCTGCTAAGTCATCAAATTAGATATCTTCAAGCTGACTTATGTTCATAGCATAAGAGTTTCAAAAGCTGTTGTGTAACTGTAACTTTGGGGCATACTCTGGCCAGAACTGCTCCTTCAGCACACCAGTCATGATTTCTTCTCACTGAAGTCCCCAAGAAGTAGAGCACCCATGTAATGACCCACATCAAATTTGAGTATTTCCTATTGCTAGGAAACATGTCTGCTTATTACAGAAAACAGTAGCAATGTTTATCAGGAATAAGTATTTTGGACAAGAAAATAAAGAACTCAACAAGCTGTTCAGAAAGTACATGATATAACTGTGAGATGAATTTGCTTATCCCAAACGGTCTTCATTTACGGCAAAAAAATGTTACTTTATTATTTCTTCTAACAACTTTCTCCCCATTCAAACACAATATAAACTACCAAACCCATCCTCACACATCTCCACAAGCAAATTAAGCACTTTGTTTTGGAATTCATGCACAGAAGTAGGCTGGGTCCATTTCCTGTTGAACAGGGTGTAAGACCCCATCAACAACTGCCTGATTAATGATGCAACGAAGAAAGCAAGAAACAAAACAATTATTTTTTTCCTAAGTACATAATTTTTTTTTTACTATAAGCCAGTAATACTGGCAAATCTAGAGGGAAAAAATGGTACAAATTGTCATTACAAAATGAACATCCCAGCACTTCACCATTTCACATTACTTTTCTTGTTTGGTTTATTCCCGTAAATGTAACTCTTTGGGTTCCTATCTTACCTCATCTTGGGACTTGACCAGTGTTTCAAATGTTTTTTCTCCACTTTCTCCATCTATCATTTTTTTCCGAATCTATTGGCAAGGAAGAAAAGGAAAAAGTGAAAAAAAATAAAAAGGAAAATTGTAGGTGTTTCATGTAACATCAAGTGATAAAAATATGTCTTGAAAACACAGAAAATGCTAATGCAAATGGAAATCACAACTCTTAAAATAAAGTTTTATTTACAATTTTCAGATTTTTCCAATTAGAAGTTGTTTTATCCAAATTTATACTGAATCAGTAGAGTTATGAAGCAACAATTCTGGTATACTTTGCATTGCCAGACCATGCCATAAAACTCCTTGATGTTGGGCACTGACAGAGAGAGAATGAATTCTGTGTGCATGAGAAGGAGTTTTGTCTAGCATTTCTTGTGCCTCCCAGCACATCTGTGTGATTCAGGCAGTAGCACTGATTCACAGGAACACTTTTGTACCAGTTCGAGAGTAACTCCCCTCCGAAGCAGCCATTTCAAAGAAACTTAAGGCAGAATTAAACAGATACCAAGGCAGGCTGATTACTGTCATTATGACAGAACAATTTCAAACTAAGTGAAAAAATATGTTAAAAACGTAAAATGTTTAAAAGCCTTCTATTTTATTTCAGAAAACTAACAAATTATTTTAAAAAGTTATCATTTCTGAATATTTTACAAAATCAGTAACTGAAAAATATACAGAAAAAATAATTTGTTGTCTACACTTAATTTTGTTTCTCAGTTCTCCTTCTTGCCACAGGAACAATACTGCGTTAATAAGAGATAGGGAAATACTTTTAAAATATTTCAGGTAGTATTTTAATATTCTATTAACAAGTGTTCTTTTCTGAAAAATTTTTCTAGCTTCCTTCCCAGGAATTGTTACTTCATGAAGAAGAATTTAAGTAGCAATCATGGTGTTTTTCAAAATGAGAAGAAGGCATTGCCCTTGCCTATGAATAATGCTGGGATTTAATTTGTCTAATTATAACTTAATCTCTATAAAGTCATCATCTTAACAAATTTAAAATTCAGATTTATATTGAAATAGACTAGCATTCAAAATCTAGAACATTTATTGCTTTTCAGTTATTATATGGTGAAATACAAGCAGCAACAGGTGCTAAGAAACAAGGTAATCTCACCTCAACTTTAATATCATTTTCCAATTCAGCATCTAGAAAATCCAGCGTAACAGGCTCCTGGGATTTAGGATTCTGAAGCAGAAGATATTAAATATTCAAATAATAAAGACAGAGTACTGTAATATAACAAACCACTCTAATCCCTTCTTTTCAAAGTAACCTACTTAACTGGGTTTACTTACGCATCTATTTTAATCTCTTGTCGCATTACTAGTGGCCCTTTCTCATTTATTTTATTTTGCTGGATAGAGAGGTTAACTGGGTGAGTGAAAATCAAATTAACACTAATTGCCAGTGTCTGTCCACAGCCTGTCATGTATGAGGCTCATGCTGAGGTGCTGCTTCCCCTTCTCCTGGTACGTCACAGACTGTACTAGTGGGAGAGGAATCAGAGGAAGCAGAGGAAGCAGAGGATGTGAATCTCTCACTTGATGTCCTGCCTCCAAGAAGGGAAAGATAAATTTGGGAGAGTTTTCCACCCAACCAGTAAGCTGGGCAACTGTACTCTTTGCAATTTTGCCAAAAGCAGAATACAGATTTGCTGTTATGAGGTGGGAATAGACTATGGTTCAAGATTCAAAGAGGCAGCGATTACAGCAAATTATTTGGGTTTTATAAATAGCCCCCACTTTTATTGTGAGGATTACAGGACTTCCCTGAAGACCTTGGAGTTTCAAAAGCATTTCTCTTGACATCAGTACTGTTATCTCAGTTTAGAAGACGGAAACCTGTAGCACAGAAATACTGAAATCCAAGCTTCTAGACCTAAGGAATGTTGATGATGTCAATCCTCAAGAATGAGGCACAGAGGGCTTTGGTGGCCTACATCTGTAGTAACCCTGCTGAACTAGATCAGACCACCCTCCAGCCTCTGCTCCTTTCTCAGTTATGGTCTGCATTTACGTGGCCAGAGCCATTCCATGTGACTTGTTGGGAATCTAACTTTTTTCCTAGCAATTTTGCCTAAGCCCCATTGACTTTATATTGTGTGTGGTGTAAAAATCATCAATCCTCATCATCTAGTAGCTATTTAATGCACCCCCTGAAAGTGAGTGCATTTCTTTAGAAAAAGGAGTATCTGGATATATTACTTAACCATTTAAATCTGGCAGTTCAGAGTAGAAAATGAAAAAAAATATCATTTTTTAAGGGATTTCAGCAATTTTATACTAACATTTACAGAGCAGACTAAAGTAACTTCCTTCAAAATTATGATTATATTCCTTCTATCCTAACATTCTCTGGCAAAGTCACACGACAAATGCACATGTGGCTGTTCTATCAAGGAATGCAGGCTTGTTTCATCACAAGTCATGTATGTACTGGAAGAAAGTAATATCCTGAACAACTGGTAAAAGATGCCTTCATATAACAGTCTGGAGCACTAAGAGCTTAACAGTAGCCCTTATTTTCAAGATTTTAATATAGAACAGTTCCAGAAGACAAAAGATTATTTCTTCATTTTCTTGAGGAAAAAATGTACATGTTTCTCGGTATATGGAATTGTTCTTGTTCTTAACAAGACTTACTGTCTGCTAAGAGAAAAAACAAAAAATTTACTCTCAGGAAGAGAATATGCACTGAAAAGATTGCAGACAAAGATTCTGGCTATTGCTTTAAATATTTACTGAAAACGTCAAGAAAATTTTTTACATTTCTCTTTATATATGATAGATTAAACTAGAAACTTTAATATAATGGCATTAACTTACGCTCTTTTAAATCCAAATTATCAAATTATTGCTATGCAGTTGCTTTTCCCTCCCAACAAATCCACACTTTCAAACTAAATAACAAAATGCTAAAACGTAAAAATAAATAAAAATTTACATATCTTACATGCAATGGATAACGAATAGCATGGTCAAACCCAAACAGCATGCATGAAGGCATTGGCATGGCAGAGGAGGCATTTATGAAGTTCACATTCCATTCCAACACACAAAGGAAAAGAGAAGAAAATAAATGGTAAAAAAAAAGAAAAAAAAAAAAGCCATCACATCAAATCAAGGTCAATATTCACTTCAAATGATAACCTGGGCTAGTCATAGTCAAGGAGTCCCAAAGACAAAATAGCCAACTTTAATTCTATGACAATTCAAGTATGCATTAACAGTTTGTTCTTCCTTTTAAGACTTACATTATATCACTTCCCATTTCTTACGTGATACTTATTAACGACTTTTAATAGGCAAAAAAACTTAACATCTATGAATACATTCTGAGATGCGCCTGAGGCACAAAGACAACCACTAAAAATTAGAACAGAAAATTCCTACACCCGTACTTCACATGGAAGACTATTTCCCCCTTATTGCTCTTTCTCTGAAGAATGTTTTTAACAGTATTTGGGCTCCATAATTTTTATTTCCAAGGTTGCCATTTAGTGGGGTTTATTCCAAGCCACGAAGAAACAAACTTACAGTTCAGTTTGCTCTTCTCTTTATCCAGTCATGCGTGTAACATGACTGGAATAAGCACACCACCACCACATTCACCAGCACAACTTAACAAAACAGAACAGAAGTAAATCACTAGCAATGAAGCGTGCAAACAAAAGGACTGCAATCCATTTTCAGCATGAAAAATAAAGGCAAGGATCTATAATTTCAATGACAACTCAAGAAGGAAACAAAGAAAGAAAGAACTGGTGCAGCAACATAAAAAAAGGTAAATAAAATGTTGTTGTCGTGTGTTTTGGGAGGTCAGTTTTCTCACAAATTCTATGGATGGCCTTCTTTGCTGTGTTGCAGGAACCTAGTTCCTACTCATACCTGGAGTACTAATGGAGACAACGGCTATTAGGCTTTTAAAAGAAGTGACGGTAAGAAGTCAGCAAAATCCTGGGCCACAGAGGTAAACTCAGGAGCATGTGGAGTGGATGGGAGCCTGGAGCTTTTCCAGAGCTTCATCTCACTGGGCAGCAAGCACCGCCAGGCAAACCCAGCAGCATCCAGACTGATGAGGAGCCAGGCCTGCTCAGAAAACTGAGATTTTCTTACGATTCAATGCTGCTTTCTCCGGTCCACAAACAAAAAATCCAGCCCCAAGATGGCCTTTTACACGTGTTATAAACACAGCCACCTGACACTTGGTGAAATCGCTGACTTAGATCAGGATTTTACACCATGGTTTACTGGTGTTGCTATGCAGGCCACAAGTTTTGCATTATAGATTCCCACATGTGTAAGAAATCAACATGATATACTGTGTTTAAGTTTACTATTTTGCTAGTTACATAGTTAATCTATTCCTTTAATGATTTTTAAGTTTTTCATCAAGTATTTTCTGCTCAGGGATTGCATTACATAAACACGACTTGTTACCCTGTTCAGGATAATGGCAGTTAATTCTGAGCAGTTGGGTCTGCTAAACTGAGAAACCCCATGTAAACAGCAGATAGAACATATTCCCTCTCTGACCTCCCCAGGAAAAAACGCTGAACAGCCCACATTCTGTAATTTTATGCAGAATACACTGTACAATAAAACTTGACAATAAACTCGTAAGAATGATCTTCTGATCGTCTCTTGACTTTGGGTTTATGCAAGCAAAGCCAGCACAAGTAGTCTCTTTTTATTTCCAGTCCTCAAATTAATTTCAACATCCGAAGAAGAATTTTTACAGCACAATTCTAATTAGCACCTATTAGTAAAGCACCATAACTTAATGGAATGCCCTTCACTAGAGCCAATAGCACGTTTTCTATTATTTAAACAGGAAAGGATGCAAGTTTCATGCTTTGGAAGCTGTTTGTCACAATAAACAGTCCTCTAGTTAGATTTGTCCTAGTAAGCAGGGCAGAAGCTTTCTAATGATATTTCCAGGTCTATGCATTCTAATGCACTAATCACCTCCATCCAAAGTTACCTGTACATTGGGTCTCCTTTTTCTCAATTTAACTTTTGGTATGCCCACACCAATTTGCTGAAGTAACAAAAAAAGTAGTAATTTATATTTTCGCACTATTACTAAAGAGCCTACCTATAGAATGGTAGTGTTTTCTCAATATCTGTGCTGTTTACTGCAAGCAGAGACTACTCCTCATTCTGATCATGAGTTCTGAGCTCTCTGCCAGAATTACACACAGGTTTTGGATAGGGAAACAAAAATCAGACATATGCTAATGTGAATTAAATTAACAGAGAGCTCTCCCTTCCACATACTCTGATGGAATAAAATATAGAATGAGAATAGCTCACTTTTCATTTACTTTTATATTTGTTCTTAAAACTCAGCTCCTCTTATGTTTCTTAAATAACCCTAAACAGTAAGAAACAATACTGGACCTCACTGAAGGCAATATGGAGTTTTAGTACTATCATTAAATGGATTTTGATTGGAACCACAGTAAAAATGAAGAGAAGGATTCTAATCTTTAGAACAGATTGAGAAACAGAATTATTTACTGTTTTCAAAATCTAATTAAGATTAAGCTTGTTAACACATGCTTAATGGACTCACTTGAGTGACTATGTTTATTTGGTGGCGCACCCACCTGTTCTCTCCCATAACGGTGGGAAAAATACTTCCACATGTGCAGACACACACAAAGATAATTTGCAATAAAACATAAAATTAAGCACTTTAAAAAAAATGTAATGTAACTGATAACACAAACATAAAAATGGTTTAAGCTGTTTAAAACTATATTAAGCTGCAAATAAAAAAAATATTTCTTGTTATGCTTTGGCATAGCTTTTATATAGTTCAGCAAATAAGAACAGGAAAAGCCTAAATTATTTTAATATGCTTTTGAACTTATTAACTTTCCTCAGTTGTGCCAACAACTTTACAAACTTCAAGACAATTTCTCAAAATATTAATTGTGTTGAACCAGTTGTGATTTGAGGAAATAGATTTTCAGAAGGAAAGCAGAAAACATTCAGAAGAAGACATTGAAAGTCTAAGAAACCCTCACCTCTTCAAAGGTAAAGATGCAGTTATGTTTTAGTTTACATCTATTGAAAAATTGCTGGCAAAGAGGGTTAAGACGCTGTTTGTTAATAAGTTAACAGCTACTGGGAGGTTCAACTAAAATTAATATGACATGTTAAAGAAAGTCCATGAATTCTAAATATATCTGTCTTTGACGTGTACCTTAGTTTTAGACTGTAGTTCTTGTATCAGTCTGAATAGCAT
This sequence comes from Cnemophilus loriae, assembly GCA_013397755.1. Classification (NCBI taxonomy): domain Eukaryota; kingdom Metazoa; phylum Chordata; class Aves; order Passeriformes; family Corvidae; genus Cnemophilus; species Cnemophilus loriae. Next base: position 1,757,743 of record VZTF01002612.1, on the reverse strand, counting down.
GCACCACCCCACACAAACTGGGAGTGAAAAACTCTAGTCTGTGTAACTGTTAATAACAACAATAACAATTATAATGCAAATGCTTAATATTACATTCAGACAATATTCTACAACATAAAAATTATCACTTATAAAACATCCTGTTTTAAACATACTCTAAATCAAAATTTTGAGCAGTATGGGAAAGCATCTCTGGACTTCCCTATCCTTTTAAGAAGAAAACTACACAGAGAAACCATGACAATTAGTATCCTAATAATCCATCTCAGTTTGCCTAGATGTAGTTGGGATGAGCTGAGTTTTTAACAAAGGTTTACTCTCCAATGTTGTGAGGCAGCATTGTTGGACAACAGCACATATGAGATGGACAGAGTCCATATCCATCAGTTTCTCACAAGATTAGGTCTAAACTAATACTACTGCATTGCTTCTTTTTACATTACTCCCGTGAATGAAAAGACAGTTTAATTTGCATACAAGGGAAAGATAAATAGGCCAACCACCATCACCTAAATACTAATAACCTCTAATTAAGAAAAGATTGGGTCAGTAATGCTGCAGATATCTGTCTCTGAAGAATTCACCAAGAAAAATCATCAAATCAAATCTTTCATTTTTTTAAGACATAAAAATCCAATGCAGATATCCAGAAACTGAAGTCCTTCTCAGTTATGAAGACTATATAAAAACCTTCTTTTCCATAGTTTTCCTTTTATTTTTTTAAGAGTCTTTCAAAATAAATCAAAAGGGATATCTCATTAATAGCTACAGTCAAGTTATTCTTTCTCTTCTTCAGAAGCATTTTTTCCTTTCTTATTGTGTTACACACTTGGCAGAAGATTTCAAATGTATTAATTACTTCAACAGGAAATTAATTCAAATATTCACAAAGCTGACTTCTCCCAGCTTAGGAATTAAATTAAGCACTAAAATATGTAGATGAATTCTTAATTTCTTCTTCTGTTTTTGACAATTAAAAAAGTTTTTTTAACTTTGTCTTTTACATAATATAACCTTAAGAATTCAAGAGACAAATTTCACTGAAAATATGGTATTAAAATATGAGAATTTTCAAGAAGTACACTAAACAGAAGATTGTTTCATATGGAGAAACCTTTCTTTAAAACCAAGATCAAAGTTCTGATTTCAGGAAAAAAAAATCATCCATTCATGTTGAAATTTCTCATCAAAGTGAGGGAGGCAAGCTATTTAAGAAGATACAGACAATGTAGGATTCTCCACAAGGTGAGGACTACAGTTAATGGATAAAGAGCCAAACTGAAATATTTGGTTTCTATTTTCCTGAATTTGAGGAAAGTTGTGTCCTAATCATATTTAGATAAAAAATTCATGTTTAAACCTGAAAGACCTTTCTCAAGTTAAACTACTAAAAATCTAACATTGTGGGAAGGGGTGCTCAGCTAAATCCATCCCAACTCTGCAGATCAGGTTTCAGCTCTGGTAAACAGAAAATAAGTAAATAAATAAATACAAAAATTCAAGTAAAATACATTGTGTTTTCCTCTGATTTCTCTGGTTTTGCAAGTATGACAATTTCAATCTCTTAAATGAGAAAGCATCACAAAAAAGAGTGCACAAAAACTCCTCAGTTTGCTTCAAGATTCTTCACAACGATATTACAGTTTTCACAATGATATTACAGCTACCACTACTTGTTTTTATATTAATATGTATATTAAAACACTTCACATATCTAAATGTGCATTCAAAATATACATAGATTTGTTTTATTGATAAACAAATTCAATACAAGCCAAAGCTGGTGGATTTGGATGAAGCCATATATGCAGCACAGATTTTCCTAACACCCACAAAACTGAGAATTTTCACTATTGCTCTCTCATATCTTGAGCAATCTTAGTTTCTGATTTTTTCTGACAATATCCTCTTATTATAGAGAAGTAAATTAGAAGGTGTTTCATACCTTTGGCTGGAGATTTGGATGCAGTAGCACATACCCATTAGGATCAATTGCGAAATAGTATCCATTTGGACAAAGCTGAAAGAAAGAAATGAAGTTTAGCGTTATATGGTTTTAAGTAATGAAGAAAGAGTAATTAATGGTTTTCAAGAAATGCTCACATTGTGGAAAACACATGCCTCAGGCATCATGAAGTATAAGATTACTAACACAGACAAGATAATTTCTTAGTATTTACTCTTTCAGGATCATCTTTCAGGATCATAAACTTGGAGAATAATTTAGGCCGATGGGACCTCTGAAGGTCAGCTGGTACAACCCTTCACTGAAAGCAAAACTAACTTAGAAATAAAGTCCAACTTTGAAGTTATACTAGGTTTCAGCAGGTCTTTGAATACCTCCAGTGGCAATTCCACAACCTCTCTGGGCAGCCTTCTCTCTTTCTTCCCTAATTCTTGTTGGAATTTCGATTGCCACACCTATGTTGGTAGCCTCTTGCTGAGGCAATGTCAAGGTCCATTTTCTCCATAATTCCCATTAGCTAACCCTTAGGTTCCTTCTTCAGCCCAAACCCATCTCTCTCAGCTTCTTCCTGCGTACCAGCTACTGCAGACCCTTGGCCAACTTAGTGGCTCTGCAGTGGGCCTCAGAGTATTTATGATACTGAGGAGACCAAATTTGGACAGTGTTTGGCAGATGTTTACTGCACAGTTAGTTTTCACCACCAGGGCACACTGCTAACTTATGTTCTATGTGTCCTCCACGATGACTCCCAGGTCCTTTCCTGCCCTTTGAGGCAGCCTGTCCCAGCCTGATCTGTGGTGTGGGATTATTTCATTCTAGATGTAGGACTTTGCACCTGCCTTCAGTTGAACTTGTGATGTTCCTTTTCTTCCTCAGCTGTTGTTTTCCACAGTACTAGTTATTTTCATAGAAATTCCTCAGCTAGGTGTCTACATAAATAAATCAGTAGTACAGAGTAGGGTGCGGACAGACACCTATATTCAAGAAATTTTCTATAAAGAGCTCTCCTAGATAAATGGCAAATATTATCTGCTGAAACGATCGTGTACTCTACATTAAGAACCAAACACTTAACTAAAGAGCAGTGCCTTAAGATACAGGAAAATCATTATTTGTAATATATCCCCCAACGTAAAAGCTGACTTTTACAGAGTGCATCCTGATGGACAAATCACACAGAAACATATTTACGGCTGGAGAGAAAACCACCAGAAAATGTACAACAATAGAAAATAATATATGAAAAGAAGCCTGCTGGTACTTTGACTCAAATCCAGTCATTGCTGTATGACATATGAAGGAGCATGCACAGAAATCACACATAAATCATACATAATGAGAAACCACCAATGCAAGCAGCTTACCGTAAATCGGGGCGTCAATTTTTTTATGTCCTCCAAAGAGACATCAACCCCCATTACTCCAAGAATCAGCTGATTCTGGTAAAATTCCAAAATGTTAGTATATACTTGACAAATTTACAATGCAGAATAACTGCAACAGTCAGTAAATTTGTATTTTTGCCTTCGTCTCTCGTTTGGCAGATACATTTGAGAAGTTGCCTATTTAGTTATGTGTCTATTCTAATATTTTAAATAATGTCAAAGTGATCCAAAATAAAATTTAATAAATTCAGAATTTAGTATAGAGTATGAAAATTATTTCTGAAGATGGATACTTTCCAGGATGAATAAACAATATATGTAAGAACAAAACAGGTGAAAGCAAAAGTAATGCTACAATACTGCCAGTTATGTAGATACTAAACTACCAGCACCAACACAGAGCTACTTTGCATGCTTAGCTTGGGCAGTTGTTAAGCGAGACCTCAAAACAATTAACTCTTTGGGCTATGGTATAATGATGAAAGAAAAAAAATTCCATCACAACAAAAAAAAAAACAGTGAGTACAAAAATCACCAGCATTTGAAATCAGGGGCTCAGGCACTACACTTATTTCACTCGTAATTTATTCTCCTACTACAGAAAAGGAGGGCAGTCATTTACATAGTGTCACTTGAATCCCTTCTCCGTATTAAAAATTTTTGTAAAATTTATTGGAGGAGGTATCTTGCAGCCTGTAAATAAATTCAGGAAAAGACATAAATTGAGCAGATTTGAGTTCTCTTCTTGCTCCTGTGTACTAGATCACGTATATTTTACTTCTCAGAAAGACATCCTTTGATAATCAGTAGTCTGTCACTTTGAACCAGACTCGGTCAATTCCAGGCATTGTCTTGTAGATAAGATTATGCAACTTTTTTAGTTTATTGCTTTCTTTTTAAAAGGAAATGAAGAGAACTATTCTGAAAGTAAACTAAAGAAATGGCAGTGATCAAACCCTCATTGATTCATTCTGAGTCCAGGTAATATCTGAGAAACTGAATCAAAGACTATTTTGTCTAAATTTCTGTAGATTTTGACCTGAATGAACATGAGTACACCAAAAGTACAATATTTTACCATGCATTGAAAAGCATATTCCAGGTCTGTTTTTTGTATTGTGAAAAAGACACAGATTCCACGTCAGACAGTAACAGAGATGGGCAATTGTATTTATTTAACACTTAGAATTTAATCTAAGTATACAGTGCTCTTTTCTATTATCATTACAACCAACTAATTTATATTCTCTACATCACTGCCTTTTACCCTGAAATGTCACAGCCTCAGAGATTTGCTAGAAATTTATCTGGACATTATTTCTTGGAAAGGTCTAAATAATATCATCATCTACTTCCCATCTATTGAGCACTTGACGCATTCCCACTGCCACGAAGGCACAGGGATAGATAGTGGAGTGTCACACTCTGAAACTCAGAATGACAAAAAGGGCAAAAGAATGCACTGCATTTTCTTGTTCCCAGGAGGTTATCAGATAACTAGATACGACCCCTTTGTTTCTGATGTACAAGACATTTACACTGCAAAATACTCTAAGGAAATACACATCTTTCAAGGTATTTAATATTAAATTTAATTTATGTAACTACTGCTTTTTTTTTTTTTTTTCCCTTGAAGGAACAGCTTACGATTTTCCCATTTTGTTCCCTTGTTAGATTGAAGACAGGCAGAGTTCCTGTAATCACGAGGCCCAGCTCCTAGAAAATAACCAAAAAAGAAGGGAGAAAAAGGCTTTTTAGTTAAAAAGCAAGTGTTAAGCCATACTATATTAAAATAATCTAAGAATTAGTGTAGCCAAACGCTTACTTGCAGTTTGTAAAAAAAGAAGCAAATAATACTGCTTCACTGACTTGATGCATGGAAAGTTGAAATTATGATTTTTTGTGTCCACATTTTAGTGGGAATATTATATTATTTTTTAAAATAGATGATGTGCCACAACTTAGGACGTAAAAGTTTCAAAAAACCTAAATGTTATGAAAACCTGTTTGCAGCTACAGTATCCTCTATGCATAAAACTATGGATAATAGAGAGAAAGGGAAGGGGGAAGGGGGAAAGGTGGAAGGGGGAAGGGGGAAGAGGGAAGGTTTCGGGAAGAGAAGGTTTCAGGAAGGTTTTGGGAAGGAAAGGGAAGAGAAGGGAAAAGTCAAATCAAGGTTAAAAATAGTAAATTTCAATTTTGAGTGATGGTGTTCGTGTTCCCAAGTCACCTTTACATGCAATGAGGCCCTGCTTTCCTGGAGATGGCTGAACTCCTGCCTGCCCATGGAAAGCAGCGGGTTAATTCCTTGTTTTGCTTTGTTTGTGTGCACATCTTTTGTTTTCCTATTAAACTGCCTTTGTCTCAACCCGCAAGTTTTCCAGCTTTAACCCTTTGATTCTCTCCCCAGTCCCACTGGTGGGGAGTGAGTGAGGGGCTGCATTGGGTTTGGTTGATGGCTGGGGTTAGACCACAACAGGCAGGTAACACATACAGGCAAAACCAACAGAAAAATACAACAGGTAATTCTTCTACTTTTTCTATCATCACTTCTTTTCAGTGGTGTGCAATAATGTCCATCATCGGCTCAGCAATATCACATAGTCTCCTCTGGTACTGAGGCAACTGAGGCAAGGAGCTTGCATTTATTTGGGAAGATGTAAGAAATCTGTTTTTCCTTTAGTAACATTCACAAATCATACTGAAAATAGGATCCAGAAAATCGTATGTTCAGATAGCCAGGAAAGTTTCTGTTTCCATTCTAAATTGTCCATAGGGAGATTTTTACCTTTTTGTATGTGATTGTTTGGGTTTTATTTCACATTTTTTCCCTTCATTTATGCTTACTCTCCTTCTATGTAGTTTATTGAGGAGTCATATCCCTTTCCTCCCT